>JAIUZE010066753.1:0-237143 GCA_022085475.1 Heliosperma pusillum
ACAAGAAAACAACATTCAGGCGACTGATATTGGCGACTGATTTCCGTCGCTAAAATGAATTTGGCGACTGATTTCAGTCGCCAAGACCTAGTCGCTGTCATTAGTCGCAAAAAAACATTCGGGCGACTACTTTCAGTCGCCAAATTTGGCGACTGAAAAAATAGTCGCCAATTGTGAAAAATGGCGACTGAAATCAGTCGCTCAAATTGGCGACTGAAAGCTTATGTAGTCGCCAATTTGGCGACTGAAATCAGTCGCCATCAGTCGCCATTTTGGCGACTACCATAGTATTCAGTCGTCAATTTGGCGACTGATTTCAGTCGCCAAGCAGTCGCAAATGGATTTTTACTTTGCAAAAATACAGGGGTTTTGGCGACTGAAAATAGTCGCCAAATGAACATTTCAGTCGCCAAAATACCTGTGATATTGCATGAAAATTTCCGTTTTCATCCTACCATACCATACCATCATACCCTACCTGCAAGTATACAAGAAAACACAAAGATTTCACACATTTACAACAACACGATGTTAATTATAATTTAATTACTACTTAGTGATCTTACCTTTCAAATGGATACATCCACCTATATTGGACGGGGCCTCCAACTTTGGCTTCGTAAGGCAAATGTATCGGTACATGCTCCATGGAATTAAAAAATGATGGAGGAAATATCATCTCGAACTTACACAATAGCTCTGGTATTTGCTCCTCAAGACGAATCATGTCATCAACACATATTGAAGACGAACATAAATCTCGAAAAAATTGACTTATCTCAACAATTGCATTCCACACAGGAGTGGGGAGGAGATGTCTCAAAGATACAGGTAATAATCGTTCCATAAAGATATGACAATCATGACTTTTCAAGCCTTGCAACTTTAGCTCCTTCATATCAACACATCGACTAAAATCGGATGCATATCCGTCAGGAAATTTTAACTTTCTTAACCACTCACATAAGACCTTTCTTTGAGCTTTGTCAAGTGTAAAAATAGATTTTGGCAAAGACTCATCGCTACGAATGTGAAGATTGGGACGATGGCAAATTGTCTTCAAATCTTCTCTTGATTTAACAGTATCACAAGTCTTTCCCTTTACATCCATAATCGTGTGAATCAGTTGCTCAAAGAAGGTCTTTTCTATATGCATTACATCCAAATTGTGCCTAATTAACATCGTTTTCCAATAAGGAAGATCCCAAAAAATGCTTCTTTTAAACCAACCAATTTTCTTCTTTTTCAGCACCTCCGTCTCTGCTTTAGTACAATCAATAGTACGTGACAACTCACAAACCATATCCCACACCTTATCCCCCGGAAGTCGATCTACAGCATGATTGCGCTCCACTTTACCTTTTCTGAAAGCTTTTTTGTTGCTCCTAAAGGCATGCCCCACCGGTAAGAATTGTTTATGACAATCAAACCAACTCACTTTATGGGAACAAGGAAGCGAAAATGCTTTGCTTTGGTACATGCAACAAGGACATGCCTTTTTTCCCGCGGTAGACCATCCAGATAGCATACCGTAGGCGGGGAAATCATTAATGGTCCACAACAATGAAGCTCTTAGTTGAAAATTTTGCTTTAAAGACACATCATATGTTTGCACACCTACTTCCCACAATTGTTTCAATTCTTCCACCAAAGGTCTCAAATAAACATCTAAGGCGGTTTTTGGATTATCAGGGCCAGGAATAATTAGTGACAAGAAGATGAATTGTTTTTTCATACATAACCAAGGTGGTAAGTTGTATGGAGTGACCATTACGGGCCAAGAAGAGAACTTTCTACCAAACTGGCCAAATGGAGCAAAACCATCCGTACAAAGGCCAAGTCGCACATTACGGGGTTCCTCAGCAAAGTCGGGGTAAAGCATATCAAACCGCTTCCATTCCTCTCCATCACTCGGATGACACATCTTTCCCGGAGTACGGGGATTTTTCTTGTGCCATCTCATTTGCTCGGCAATGTTTTTGGTAGCAAACATTCTTTGAAGTCTAGGAGCTAGAGGAAAGTAAGTTACGGGATTTTCGGGTATTGGTTTCTTACTCTTTTTACCTCTCTTTTTTTCATTCTTTCCCTTTTTACCTTTCAAGACAATACTTCCCTCAATTGTATTATATCTAGCCTTTTCACATTTACTACACTTGTCAAGTAAAGCATCATCCTTCCAAAAGAGCATACATCCATCGGGACATGCATCAATCTTGTAATGCGGAAGTTCTAGACCTTTCACTACTTTTTTGGTATTGTAGAATGATCGGGTCATGACATTATTATCGGGGATAACATCCTCAATCAACGAAGCAATGCCATCAACACAAGTAAATGGCAAATTGTACTCACATTTCAAAGTTACTATCCTAGAGGCGGCTTCTAACAATGACATTTTGCTCCCTTCATATAATGGTTTTTCACTCGCCTTTAACATATCACAAAAGGCTTTTGCTTGTGGGTGTGGTTCTTCTTCACTCATTGGTATATGATCATTATTGAAAATATTAGACTCAAATGCATCAACTACCATATCTCTATATGGGGTCTCATTTTGTGGGATTTGAGATTGTTCGGGAAGTGAAAAATATGATTCTCCATGAGAAATCCAATTGTAGTAGTTTGGACAAAACCCGTTTGTATAAAGATGTTCTTGAACCTCACTGTCATGTAGATATCTCATGTTTTTGCATTTAATACAAGGACACCTAAGTTTCTTTGCTACTAAATCATACTCGTCTTGTTGTCTAGCAAATTCAATAAACTCGGCAACCACCTTTATAAATCTAGCGGTAGGACGTCTTTTCTTATCAAGTCTATCTTCGTACATCCATGTACGTTCCAACCTCTTCATTTTAATCTAAACATTAACCCACACAACAATAATTACAACAATATTGATTATCAATTATTACTACCTCTAGGAACATATCTATTATCAATAATAAACCAAACAATAATATTGTCAACATGGATACTAACTCTACTAAAATTAACATATCACTAATTAAACTACTATCATTCTAATTAATAACATTATCAACATGGATACTAAACAACTATCAAACTAATACATACACACTTTAATTATAAAATCCTAACATTCTACTCCCTCCATCACAATTATTTATGTGCCTTTTGATTAAAACAACCATAAAAAATAATTTAAAGGGCAAACAAATGAATAAGACGGAGGGAGTACTAACTTTCTACCATCAATAATACTCCCATTTATACTAATTTAGTCAAGCAACAATCCTAACATCATCAAAAACACCAATACATTGTCAATTACAACCTCGATTAACATAATGTTAACAATTTCACAAAACCCCCAATTTATATAAACCCTAACCATCAACCTACACAAACCCTAACTAAATAACCATTAGAACTTTGTAAGCATCACAAATTATACATAAACATCATAATACTAATTAAAATCATAAAATAAACAAACAAACAAGCTAAGGAATTAGATTTAGGAGAGCAAAATCGCACCTAATTAAGGAAAAGTGACGGAAATAGAATAAGAGTCGGAGTTTGTTGGTGAGGACGGTGGTGATATCGGTATAGCTAGTGTCGTAGTGGTGGTCGGAGAGGTGGTTAAGGGAATTGAGTAGTAGTGGTGGCGATTTTGTAGAGGTGGTTAAGGTTTCGGGTGTTTTGAAGAAATTTGGGGAAGTAGAGAGTGGCGGATTAGTTTCGCGATTCTGGAATAATACACAAATTGGCGACTGAAAAAGTAGTCGCCAATTTGGCGACTGATTTCAGTCGCCAAATGGCTTATCAGTCGCCAATTTGGCGACTGAAATCAGTCGCCCGAGGTTTTTTAATTAAAATCTGAGGATTGTTTCAGTCGCCAAATTGGCGACTGATCTCAGTCGCCTTATTCTATTTTCAGTCGCTAAATTGGCGACTACTTGTATCAGTCGCCTTATAACAGTCGCCTGAAACAAGTTTTCTTGTAGTGAAAAGAACAGGGCCTAAGTGTCCACAAAATATAATATATAGTACGAGGTCTTTTAGGAAGGAGCCCAAGAATAAATATGCGACGCTTGACCCAAAGCGGACAATATCGTATTATTATGGCATTTGAATACTGACGCAACTAAGGCCCAACAGAAACTATCGATACTTTCGCACAAGATTTTAAGTACTTTAACTAACTTCAGAAATGCCTGAGTAAGTGTGATATATATATATACTCCTTCCTATTCTCAATAACCTTTCCATTTCACTTTAATACAAAAATTAAGAAACCACACTACCCTACCTTATTATTAAATTTGGACCACACAAATATACTACCCCACCATACAATTAAATTTGGACCATACAAACACTTACAAAAAAAAATAGGAAAAATATTGTGAATAGGCAAAAACAGAAATGAAAATGTTATTGAGAATAAGGCCCTGTTCTTTTGGACTGAATTTTGCTGAACTTTTCTGAACTGAACTTATAGGAGCTGAACTGAACTTATAAGAGCTGAACTGAACTGAACTGAACTTATAGGAGCTGAACTGAACTTATAGGAGCTGAACTGAACTGAACTTATAAGAGCTGAACTGAACTGAACTTATAGGAGCTGAACTGAACTTATAGGAGCTGAACTGAACTGAACTGAACTTATAGGAGCTGAACTTTTCTGAACTTAATTTTACTTAATTGAATAGAACTTATATAATCTAAACTTTACTAAACTGAACTTTATTATAATCATTATCTTTTGGAAAGGGTTGTCATACAAAAAAAAATATACTCTAAAACATAAGGTAAGATAATAAAATTATTCCGATTTATCTACATTTGTTTGTTGATACAGATTACTACGTTTACATTACGATAAAAAAATAAATTACATATTACATCGTTTTTTAACTATCTATTTCTATATCATCATCTTCCTCATCACTTTCTTCTTCATCTTCACTACCACTCGAAACAACGAATCCATTGTCTCGCCAAATGTTTTTTTACTATCTTGTTTCGTATCTTGAACATGGCATTTTTCCGCTTATAATCAAACATGTCTGAATCTACTGTTTCTTGAATATTCACGTCATGTTGTATAATAGGTATTCCAAGAGTATGCATCCTTATAAAATTATGGAGTGTGAATGTAGAAACAATAATAGACATTTGATACTTTTGTGACATTTAGAGCATATTTTGTTAACATCTTCCACCTTTTTTTCAATTAACCAAATGTCATTTCAACTTTCATTCAAAAATAATGAATGTCGATAGTTGAAATACTCTACAATTTCTTCGGGCGGTCTCAATGATAATGTATGTATCCAATAATTAATGTCAAATGTTTTTATATCGGTTTTCATAAATAATATATTTCGTATAATTTTTCTAAACTTAATTTGTAAGAATTGAACTTTTCTGAACTGAACTTATAAGAGCTGAACTGAACTGAACTGAACTTATAGGAGCTGAACTGAACTTATAGGAGCTGAACTGAACTAAACTTATAGGAGCTGAACTGAACTGAACTTATAGGAGCTGAACTGAACTTATAGGAGCTGAACTGAACTGAACTGAACTTATAGGAGCTGAACTGAACTTATAGGAGCTGAACTGAACTTAAAGGGGGTGAGTTTAAGTCCAAAAGAACAGGGCCTAAGAGGAAGTATATATTAAACGGAGTAAGTCTCAATATTTCATGCATGTAACAACGTAAGTTCCATTGGTTAGATGAGTATGAAGATACTTCCTGTTGTAAAGTTTTAACCATTGTTGTTAAACTCCCGATCTGGATCGTAGGATCTTATGATTCTACGATCCAAAAAAAGGTGGCTGATTTCAATTCTAGGTAGGATCTTGATTTTGTAGGATCTTACAATTCAACTTGTCTCAAATTGTTTAAAAGTAGAATCTTAACCAAATCCTATGATCCTATGTTTTACGACCCGATCCACAATATTAATATTTCAATTTTTTTAAATCGGTTAACAAAATTTTATAAATAACTTTACGATAGAAAATTACTATATACTGTAAAAATTTGTGGGCACATGAGAAGATAATAATACTTTGAGATTTCGAGTTTTCGACCCAAGATTTAATCATATTTTGATAACATAACTACGTATCTTAGTTGATTTGTGGGATCTTATGATCCTACGATTCGATCCTATAGATTCGATCTTAGTAAACTCTTCGATCCAAAGTAGGATCTCGATCCTAACAACATTGTTTCAACGGTGTTTGTTAGATTAATATATAATCACGATTAGAAAAAATAAAAATAACTCGTATATCTTTTGTTCATTGAAACAATAATAAAAACAAGTTGCCTTTTATTTTCCCGTTATAAGTTTTGTATATTCGTATATCAATCTCGAGTTGCTCACGAGCCGTCTCGTCTCATTGTCATCCCTAATTCTAGCTTAGGACTTGAGATTACAATTATTTTGGACTTTGGTGACTCGTATTTTCGAAATTTGAGTTGGCAAAGTATGATTTGTGTACGATATATTTTTCTTAGTCGGGAAATTTTGCATGAAATAAATGAACGGGACATAGGAAGAAGCAACTTACTAACATTCATATGAATCATTGAAGATTTTCAATATACTGTTGAAGAATTTGAACCCATGTTATAATCTAGTACATGAGAACATTATAAATGAAGTTAGCTTACATGCAAATATGCCGTTTATATCAAGGTTATAATTGGACTTGCAACTTTGTTTAAGCAAATTCTGGTATGTTTCACCAGTATGCATGCTTGCCCTACTTCTTAACTTTCCAAGGTCAAATCAATTGTCTATGATCATTGGGTACATTAATTAGAGTTGATCTTGATTCAGACGGACCATTTTGGTCTGAAGCAATAAGACGGGATTTTGTAACCACTTTACAGTTAGATGTAACCACTATTGAAAACAAGTTGATATAAGTTGTGGTTACATTTTATCAAAAAGTGGCAACATAATCCCGTCTTATTTTTCAGACGGAATTAGTCGGTCTGAAATAAGAATTTGTGCATTAATATTCAGAGCCTTTCCCATTTTGAATTTTTGACTAATGTTAATGTTAAATTATGGTATAGTGGGGCACTTTTGATTTTCTATTCTAGCTTAATGACTTTAGACTACGCTCGTGTTTTGAAAATTTAATTTGGAGAGTATTTCGTGCGAGAGCTCTGACATACTAAAGTGTTAAAAACATTATTTAATGTTCAATACAATTATATAAGGTAGAGAAACCGGAAAAAAAAAAAAAACATGGTCCTGCGCGATCACTCGAACGACTCAAATTGAAGTGTATAATACACGATTTTTGGGATATTAGGGGACCAGAATAAAAATGTCTCAAAATAACACGGGTCGTTCATCGGATTAAATAAAGAGTACCCGCTAAATTTGAAGAGCAACGGAGGACAGTTAAAGGACCAGTAATCGATAAAGATGCCTCGGGCGAAACTGGATAATCATGTAAAACGAATTAATACTTGTTATTTTGTTCTGAAATCGAATAAGGTAACTTCTAAAGCGACTGCGGACATATGGCTGAAAAAGCCGCCTGGAGAAAAAGAAACGTGGTCCACCACCTGAACGGCTCAAATTGAAGTGTATAATACACGGTTTTCGTGATTTTATGGGACCGGAACAAAAATGTATAAATCACACGAACCGTTTATCATGTCAAATATAGCGTCTACGCAAAATTTGAGTAGCAACAACATACATTTGAGTGCGTGCACGACATGCGATAAAGCAGCCTCCGACGAAACTTGATAATCGAGAAAAACAGATTAATACTCCGTACTTGTTATTTGGTGCTGAAAACGAATAGGGAACTACTAATGCGACCCCGGAATAATGGCAGAAAATACGTGAGAAAATGAAATGTGGTCCGGCACGACCATTGAAACGACTTAAATTGAAGTGTATAATACACGATTTTCGGGATTCCACGGACCTGTAAAAAAATGTCTGAAAATGAAACATATCGTTTATCGGATTAAATATAGCGTCCACGCAAAATTCGAGGAGCTACAAATTACATTTGAGGGCTTCGGTAAGCGATAAGTTGGTCTCGAGCGAAATCCCTTAATAATCGTGAAAAACGGATTAATACCTATTATTTGGTGATGAAATCAAATAGGGTAACTACTAAATCAACCCAGGAGATATGGCAGAAAATCCAAGGGGAAAATGAAATGTGGTCCAACATGACCACCCGAGCGACTCAAATTGACGTGTGTATAATAATACACGATTTTTTTGGGATTTAGGGTCCGGAACAAAAATGTCTAAAAATCACAGAGAACGTTAATCGAAATAAATAAAGCCTCCACGCAAATTTTGAGATGCAATGGACATATCTGATTGCCAATATGCTATAAAGCACACTCGGGTAAACCTCAGATATTCTTGAAAAACGAATTAATACTAGATATTTGGTGCTGAAATCAAATAAGATAACTTCTTAAGCTGCCCCGGATATATGACAGAGAAAGCAGGATAAAAAAGAAAAGTTATCCAATGCGACCAATTCAACCGAATGGCTCAAATTTAAGTGTATAATACACGGGTTTCGGGAATATCGGAGCCGTAACAAAACGTATGAAAATCACATGTACTGTTCATCAGGTTAAATAAAGCATCCAACAAAATATTTGAGTAGAAATAGAGGACATTTGATGGAGTCGTTAAGTGTAAATTACACGGTTTTCGAAATTTTAGGGATATGGAACAAAATTGTTTGCAAATCACATGTATCATTCATCAGATTAAATAAAGCGTCCACGCACAATTGAGGAACAAAATATTTCACTTAAGGGTGCCGTTAAGCAATAAAGTAGCCTCGGGCGAAACCGTTGTTAATCATGAACAACAGATTAATACTTGCTATTTGGTGCTGAAATTGAATAGGGTAACGTCTAAAGTAATGACAAAAAAATCGAGAGAAAAAGAAACGTGGTATGGCACGACCATCGAACGACTCAAATTGAAGTGTTTAATACACGGTTTTCGAGATTTTAGGGATCTGAAACAAAGACGTCTGAAAATGACGTTCATCGGATTAATTAAATATCCAACCAAATTTTGAGGACTAACGGATTTCACTTGAGGGCGTCGGTATGAAATAAAGGAGCCTCGAGCGAAACCCCAATAATCGTTAAAAAACGGATTAATACTTCTTATCTGGTGCTTAAATCGAATGGAGGAACCTCTAAAGCGCCCCCAGACATATGGTAGAAAATCCGGGAGAAAAAGAAACGTAGTACGACATGACTACCCGAACAGCTCAAATTGAAGTATATAATACATGGTTTTTGGGATTTCAACTGCCCGGAACAAAAATGTTCAAAAATCATGCGGGTTATTCATCGGATTAAATAAATCGTCCACGCAAAATTTGATGAGCAACGAATGACATTTAAGGGAGCCAGTATGTGATAAAGCTGTTTCGCGCGAACTTTGGCGTGAAAAACGGACTAATACTAATCATTGGGTGTTAAAATCGAGAGAAAAAGAAACGTAATCCGGTACGACCATCAAACGACTCAATTTGAAGTGTTTGATACACGGTTTTTGGGGTTTCAGGGGTTTGGAACAAAGATGTCTTAATATACACAGGCAATTCATCGGATTAAATAAAACATCCATGAAAAATTTGTGGAGCAACGGATGGCATTTGAAGCCGTCGGCATGCGATAAAGCAGCCTCGGGTAAAACCCTAATAATCATGAAAAAAGGATTGATACTTGTTATTTAGTGTTAAAACTGGATAGGGTAACTTCCAAAGCGACTTCAGACATATGACATAAAAATTGGAAGGAAAAAAAACGTGATCCGCCACGATCCCTGAAGGTTAAAATTGACATGTACAGTTTAATACATTGTTCAAGATTTCACCGGCTTGGAACAAAAATATCTAAAAATCATACGAGTTGTTCATTAGATTAAATAAAGTGTACACCAAAAAATTGAGAATAAATGGAGGACGTTTTAACCGGAATGCGATAAATTTGACTCGAGCGAAACTCGAACAATCGTGAAAAACAGATTAATACTTGTTATTAGGTGTTGAAATCCAATAGAGTATCTTCTAAAGCGACCTCAGACATATGGAAGAAAATTGGTATAAAAATACACGTGGTCTGGCACGACCACCCGAACGACTCAAATTGAAGTGTAATACACGGCTTTCGGGATTTGAGGGGACCAGAACAAAATAGTTTGAAAATCCGTCAAACTGTTAATCAGATTAAATAAAGCGCCCACGCAAAATTTGGGGAGCAATGAATGACATTTAAGGGCGCCGAAATGCGATAAAGAGGCTTGGGCCTTGATAATCGTGAGAAACGGATTAACTCTTGTTATTCGGTGCGGAAACCGAATAATGTAACTTTAAAAGCGACTCCGGACATATTGCAGAAAACCAAGAGAAAAAGAAACGTGGTCCAGTACGACCACTTTAGCGGCTGAAATTGAAGTCTAATACACGCTTTTTGGGATTTCAGGGTCTGGAATAAAAATGTCATAAAATCACATTGGTCATTCATCGGATTAAATAAAGCGGCCACGCTAAATTAGAGGAGCTGCAAAGGACAATTAAGGGCCTCGTTATACGATAAAGCACGATCAGGCGAAAATTAGATTATTGGGTAAAACGAATTAATACTTTTCATTTTACGTTGAAATCGAATAAGGTAACCTCTAAAGCGACGCCGAACATATGACAAAATATCTGGGGGGAAATGTACGTTGTCCAGAATGACCACCCGAACTAGTCATGGTACCGGGCCGGGTTCGGGGCGGGCCGGGCTGACCCGGTGGCGGGCCGGGTTCACCTGGTCTGACCCGGGCCAGGCCCGTTGGGGAGGGCGGGCTGAGCCGGGCCGGGCCGGGCTCTATGAGTGTTGGCCCGGGCCTGGCCCGTGGGGTTGGGGTGGGCGGGTTTATTCAGGGCCGGGCCGGGCCAGAAGGGAAAAAACAAAAAAAATTAAAAAAATAAGAAAAATGGGGGCGGGCCAAGGACGGGCCGGGCCGGGCCGGCCAGGAGGGCGGGCTGGGGAGCGGGCCGGGCTAATAATCATGGACCCGGGCCCGGCCAGGGGGGAGGGGCGGGCTGGAACGGGCCTGGCAACGGGCCGGGCCGGGCCGGGTCATAGTAGCCCGATGGCCGGGCCGGGCCGGGCCGGGCCGGGCTGACCCGCCCTTTTCCCCATGTCTAACCCGAACGGCTTTATTGAAGTGTGTACACAATTTTCTGAATTTCATGGGACTGGAAAAATAATGTCGGAAAATTGCACTAACCGTTTATCATGTTAAATAAAACGTCCACACAAAATTTGAGATGTAATGGGGGTCGTTTGAGGGTGTCAGTATGCAATAACGCAACGTGAGGCAAAAGTCAGATAATCTTGAAAAACAGATTAATACTTATTATCTGATGCTCAAATCGAATATGGTTGCTTTATTGTATGTCTTTTGCACTCAATGACGAATATACCTCTTTTTGTTCTTCACCGGCAATGAAAAAATAAAATCACCAAGTTCCAGTAATTACATCTCAACTTAATTTTTGTAGGAACAAAAAAAACTCTCCAGTCTTCACCTCTATTTTATGAGCCAATTTTGTGTTGTCTCCGATTTTCTCTTTCTAACTATTTTCTTTGGAAAAAACATTGATAAGAAAACATGAAGTGAAGAGAGAAAAGTTATTACATGAGTTCGGGACATAAGATCAACATTAAGTTTGCGAGGCATCATATTTTCGTAACGAGAGGTCGAGAGTAACCTACTCTACACGGGCTCAAATCTAATTCATTACAATCTTTCAGGTTAGATCTTTAACACCAAGTTTGGTGCAAAAGTAAATTACACAACTAATAAATTTAGAACGATACACGAAAAACAAATTTTGTATGAAATGAACTTGTTTTGTAGGAAGGTTGAAGCCAAAGGGCATGGAAAAGAAGAAAAATGAAAGACAATGCCCTTTTTTTTCCTGCAACTTAAAAGAAAAATAAGGGAAGATGCCAATTACAAGTTACAACCCTTTCACCTTTAGAAGGGTTGATAAACCTAATAGAGATACAGTCCAATTTAACCCTAAGGAAAAAATAGTATCAAATTTAGGAAACAAGGAGGTAAAAATAAGTCCAACTCATCCTACATAAATGTCTCTTCCAGCTAAAGCACTAGAATGTTCTGCCGCTTATTCCGATCGTGAACCCAGTGAGGTGGCACTTCCGTCATCTTCATCAGCGGTGCTTGACTCCACCCGGTCAGCATTCCATTTCGTGAAACCGTCTACAAGGGCCTGTCGCATCCAAGGATGTCGGCAACATTCCCGAGCTTCAGGAACTGTCAACCACCTCCTTTGCCGAGTACTTCGCTCTGGCCAATACTGGAGCTCCTCCTTGACAAGCAATGCAAACATGGCAGCCTTACATAGTCCTTCGGGGCTGAACTCGTCTTGCAGGGTTTTGCTCTTGAAGTCGTAGTAACCCAGGTGGCCCTGGAAGACGAGAACTCATTTCAGAAATACGACTACTAGATCATCAAAGTAATTCAAAAACTGCATGACCCAATCACAAATCGAAAAAAATAATGACACACGATTTCAAAATTTAGTTCTCAAAATTTTTCTTGTCATCTTCAGCCAAGCTTTGCCCCAATATGAATGGAATTGAATCAACCACAATATGAGCTTTGTATTTCCGAGCCTATCTCAAACCTATTAGACCTAAAGACAAATTGGCGTGTTTACTCCTCGTACACACTATTGCTGAGCTCAAGACACATAACTGATCTCATTTTCAGAAGAATCAAGAAACAAAAATGGCTGTTAAGAGCCTGGATACATGTGCATATAGACTTGTGAGTTGTGACGTTGCCATCTATAGAGCACTTGATGAATAATGCACATACTCCGTATATAGTAACCGCTCAAATAAGTATAATATACATCGAAAACCTAACAAAAGCATCAACCCAGCCTTGAATCTTGTGTTAGGCTGTTGTATAACCAAGTCTTAAATCCTATCACTAACTGACGAATACAACATCGAGTGGTTTGATTGACCGTCACATATCAGTTTCTAGATTCCACCAGAAGTAAGAATCATTATTTATTAATTAATCTAGCATAATAATCTAGGAATTTAAAGGTAAAAAAGAGCAACAGTTTGATTTCTAGCTATTAGACAAATAATCAAAGTTGAAAAATGTCGGCTTTAGAGTGCTTGTTACTCCCTTTGTCAGAACTCAGAATCATTTGTTTACCTTGGATTAAAATACCCCTCACGAAGATTATAAAAGGTAAACAAATGATCGAGACAAAGGGAGTATTTTTACTATCCTATGGGTTGGCAATAATTTAAATACAAATTCTGTAAAAGGCCCAACATAAAGTAACTTACCACCAAAGTAAAATCCAAGGGGAAAAGAAACTAATGAAAGCATTTGTTATAGTGTGACAAACTTCAGAGTAAGATACTTGGCGATAAACAAAGTCAATTAAGTCATTTATCCAGCTGTTCCATGCAGTTATGGCGTTATGCAAACTTCCAAGTGATTTAAAATCAAAACTTATCGAAAAAGGCGATCCTTGAGAAGATATAGTTCAAATTGCTCACCATAAGGTCACCTTTAACACCGGCTTCTTCTATTGCTTCACGCCTTGCAGCCTCCTCAACAGTTTCGTCATTCTCCCAGCCACCCTGGTATTAGACATGAACTAAATTATAAGACATGGAATGTAACACAGGAAAAAAAAAAATTCGAGTAGTAAGTAAGTGGCAAAAACAATTGAAAAGTCTAATGGTTTAGTCTGACAGTTCACAGCACCAAAAACTAAGACAATATTCTTACATGCATTAGTATTAATTGCTTCAGACATCAGTGGAAAAGAACAATAATGTCTAATTTTTGACATTATAATAGAAAACTAGGAGTCTAGAACAAGGTCATTCTATTTATCCAATTGGTAGGGCAATTGCTCCATGGAACTGCAGGATTCTAGCAACATTGTTCATGGTGCCTTCCACATATCACCAATTTAAAAACGGGAAATTTTCATTTATACCGGGTATCCGCCGTAAGCTTAAGATGGGTCAAATATGCCCATGTGGGATGAATAAGACAAAAGCAAAATGCAAAAGGAAAGATAAAAGATTTGTCCTTTATGTACATGTGGGAGATATTTGACCCATTTTAATATTAAGACGAATACCTCCGTCTTAAGGAAGACTAGCTGTTTAATAACTTGTAGCAAGTAGGGCATCAATGTTTTAAACCTTGACAGCGTGTCTTGAGATAATACTCACTCAACCACTGGGACAAGCGGGGCCAAGTTTATATGAACATAAAAAACTGACAGGGGAATCAGTATCAGAAGTCAAAAACTATCGTCAAGGTCACAACCTCAAGATAACAGATTTTGATTCTTGAATTGCCTCTCCTCACCAACACTATTTTGCTCAACCCTCTTCACGTTTAGGACGACGTTTTATAAAAAGAGAGGAGTTAAACGTTGCTTTACTCTTCAATTGGAGACCAATTCATAATTCCCCAGCTGGGTCTGAGACGTTTTATGTTCTCCCAACCATTAAAGAACACCTTTTTGTTTAAGAAGACAAAAAACTTCTATAAATACGAACTGATGAAGGTAGAGCTTGAGAAACAAGATGTTTTCTCCAAGATGAAAAACATACGAGTGTTTACTGCCCTTCTAGAGTACTTTATACAGGGGTCACTTAAATCTAAACCTGACATAGCAATAGACGAAGCTAAATAAAATCTCTCCCTAAACATCATCATAACGATAACATTCAGAAGAGATTGCGAATTTCGCTCAACCCAAAGAAACTAGATTATACCAGCACATTTTAAAAGCAACTTCCATTTTTATTCCTACCTAAACTAGCGACTTAATTTCAAAAGCAAACTTCTCTTCTAGACATAGTTTGAAGTCCATCCATACTTGGAAAATTCATCTGACCTCACGTGCGAATTTTACATACTAAACACAAGGACATGTAGAAGAACATGCAAACTTGGAGGCCAAGTCTCTGCCGACAGAAAGTGACTAAACCAGATTGATTCTTGTACACCAATCAAGGCAAAAAAAGCAGCAGTCTCCAAACAACCAATATGTGACAGAACCATTGGAAAAACCAAAGAATACACCATCTAATAGTATTTATATTCCTAACAATTCATCTGAACGGCAGTAAATTTGCACCAGTTTCTACCATCTTGCACTAGGGTGACAATAATAATCACGATCACGGTGCGATAGCCATATGTACCCCTGTTATTTTAATAAAGGCTTTGCGACAAGCCGACAACTCACACATAAACATCAAGTTTCATTTATTAAGAAATAAAAGCCTACACCATTATATGCAATTATGTGACTTGGGGATGAGTAACCAAAACACCAAAGATCCATACAAAATTCAGTTTTACTAATTCAGAAATGAAACCTGGTGTCGACAAAAGTACTTTCGACTCGTAGTAGTTAAAAGAGATAAATCTCAAATCGAAAGCAGTTATGTCAGTTTTTTGAATCAGAGCCACCAAAAGTTTTAAATAGATAGATTAATAACCCAACTTTCATTGATGATAAGCAAACACAGAATTGTTCAAAGTAATCAGTGCCAAGTGTCAATGAAAACAGTATATTTTCCACGTATTTACACCACCAACTACCTGAAATGTGCGGTGCTTGTCATTTACTTAGGCAGTTTTTTCTACAGCATATAATCATTGCCTAAGTAAATCCACCATGTCATACATTGATGCTAATTCTTCTCCTCCACCCCACCACCCGAATGAATTTTGTAAGATCAACAGAAATTTATGGATATTAAAATAAGTACATGTGTGATCAAAAGGACAATAAAGAAAGAAAGAAAAAATGGGGATATAGAGAAACATAACCATTGCATCTTCGAATACCGGTTGTCTCTTAAAAAGAAACAATTTTACACCCACTCAAGCATAAAAAAATCAATAAAAATCAGATACCTTAGGAAACAGAAGACCTGGTCCACTTGTTGAGTTGATCATAAGAACTTCGACAACCTTCTCAGATTCCTCTCCATCACCTTCAGAGGAAGGCCTATATCTAAAAGGGATACACCTACAATTGCAAACCAAATAAATAACGCAAACTGTCAAAATCTCACAAAGCGATTCAAATGAGCCTTGTATGAATTGAGAAATTATGTAACTCCAACGTTTTGTGTGCAGAAATATAGCTATGACAAACAAGCCCAGCAGGAGGGTTCGGACAAGCATCAGATTCCCAGCATATGAAAATGATATTTTTCGTTTTGTGTAGATCTAATTCCTGATAGATTAACTATTAAGCATATCAGTGAGGCATATTTTAACAAAGCAGTAACCCTGGCGGAATTTTAAATCCAAGTATAGTCTTGGATTTGGTCACAACCTCAACAAAAAATTTATCACTATGCTGCACGAAAAATATAATCAATTTCCTTATAAAAAAGGATCCAGAGGCCAATGTGTTGGTCATCGAAAAAAAAAGAAGGCAAAAGAGCAATTGAACATGCAGCTTATGATGAAAACTTCTTACACTCCATTAATGACCGCGAAACTTTGTTATATTGCAGAAACGATAGTAGCATATAAGAACCTCCCAATTTCCTAGTTTCTCAAGTAAAAGAAATCCACGCTTGGACAAGACGAATTTGAAATCTAAAACAGATCAAAAGCAATGAGCAAAATCATCTGCCATAAACCGATCGACATACTATACGAATTATCACATTCAAAATGCGTGCAACATAACGACGCCAACACTTGAATGCAACCTACTCACCAAACATGTAAATCTACCATAAAATTCACTGCATAATCTATACCTAGGGTAGATCAATTGGCTTCTAGATATCACGGGAACAAAAAAGGGCATACTCACATTGAACACTTGTCTCACAACTCGAAAAATAAGGATACAAAACATTGCACCATAAACAAACAAGCGTTATAATTAATTTTATTGGAAGTCAAAAGATTAATTACAACAATGTACACAACATAATTATTGTGTAAGACGGTCTTAAAATATGATACGGAGCCTCTGTATACAAAAACACTCATCTATTGATAGAAATAAACGAGTATTTAACCGACAAAAGAATTGCCTCACACTCTCAACCTATTCTATAATTTGTGAACATTATGATAGACTTCTGCCACATCAATGAAAACAATCATTGTAAACTGAACAATAGAACCAACATTGTAAATGTGAAATCTACTAAAACAAGGGAAGAACATCATCATTACCCAGCAAGAATGCGCGACAATCATTACAATATGAATCATATACTACCCCAAAAACAACAAGCAAATAAATATTATTCAAATTTCAATGGAGCTCCAAATAATAATGGCAGCAAAGGGGAGAACAAACATTATACATACATTAATTATCGGGTAAGACTGTCTTACAATATGAATTCAACTACTACCCCAAAACAACAAGCAAGCATTATGATTCAAATTACATTGCTCCAAATGATAATTGCAACCAAGGGGAGAACAAACAGTATACAATAATTATCGTGTAAGACCGCGTCTTACACTGTGAGACGGTTCTATTACATACAATGACGATTCGACTTTAACCACATCAAATAAAACAATCATTGTAATTACAACAACATAACAAACATTATAATAAACAAATTTACTAAAAAAAGAGGGAAGAACATCATCATTAATTATTACCCAGCAACAAGACGACAACCATGTTCATAACGTTGTTGATGACGACCAGTACGAGCAACCAATTCAGACATTCCTTCTTCTTTATCAAACCCATCAACTAACCCCATTTTTTACCAATCTCATGTCTTTTTTTACCAAGACATTAAAAAGTAAAAAAAAAAACCCACCTATAAATTCAAAAAAAGATTCGATCTTTGCGATAAAAATTCAAACTTTATGCAATAATCAAATGTTTTACTGAAAACCCAGATGCAATTTCAGCCTAATTATTGATCTTGTAGATCCAATGCTGCACAATGTTCATTGATTTTTGATTAAATACATATATAAAGTAATTTAGGGTTTGTATGATTGTTGCTTATGATTATAAAAATATAAAATTCATTGCAGAAAAGGGAAAAGAGATGGGGAGAGAGGGAAGATAGAAAAGGGAGGAAGTTATTATTTTTGGTTTTGAAGCCCACAGTGAAAAAATGAAATTCACAGGAAAAAAATGTAAAAAAACTGGTGGATTTTGTTAACAATAGTTAACTTTCATTATAAGAGACAGTGAATTTTTTTTGGAATTTTTTTATTATAATGTTGAGAAATTAAATGTTTTCTTGTTTTTGTTTTGTTTAAAAACTTATTTGTTTATTATTTGTGTAGAATTGGAAAAGCTAAATTGAAATTTGAGGTGTACATGGGTTGGGGTTGAGCCAGAGTGATCTATTTGAGTATCTGACCCTCAATCGGCATGTGGGGGAGGGCGATCTATACCGGACTATGCAAAATATTTGGGCGGGGTAGACATGCTATAAATTTCTAAGAAAAGGTGATGGGCGGTCCAGTCGTCCATACACTAAGTCTTGTTTGTGACGGAGCGACGGGCACAAATGAGCGTCGAGGTGTAGGGAGAAGTGAAGAATGATCCTGAACTGCCCAATGGAGGGTTGGGCATGACTTGCGAGGTCAAGTGGGCCTTTGAAAGACCGATCAACTTGTTAAAGTGGCCAAGTTTATCTAAGACACACATCGGATAAATATACTCCACAATAGAAAAGGGCAAGTCATTGTCAATGCTCCCAAACCCATGTTTTTGCTAGAAACAAACATACACAATTAGATCACAAATTCTCATTGAAGACGGCATATATTCATCTTCAATAAAGACGAGTCGAACTCCCTTCCGCAAAGAGGCAAGTGGGATAGCAAGTGAGGATCCATTTAGTTCCTCACTTATTCTCTCACTTGTCTCATTATGAGAGGAAATCCGACCCGTTTTCATTAAAAACGGATATGCACTGTCTTTAATGAGACCTACTGCAATTAGATAATGGCGATTTTATTCAGCATCCCAACTCATGGTTTATCAATCCTCCGTGAACCTTATTCCAATAAATAGGTTTTAAGTTTATTTAATATAATAATATTTTTTATTTTTGAACATTAGTCAAGAACATTTTTTTTTTTTTATCACACCCTTTTATTGGAGTGACAATAAGGTACACCTCTTGTCGTATTTCCAAACATTACAAAGAGTGGTACAACTTATTAAATAAGTGGAATTTCTCAAACAATGTTTTAGCGAGTTTTACATGAGAGATGTATACTTATGTAAGTATTGAAAGTCTGAGACATGTTTTGAAAACAATTAAGGATAAGAATTTTTTAGTATTTGTACATTTCATTTTACTTTATATTAAAAGTTTTACAAAAATTATTCGAAAGAAAATGTAACTGAGTTCCTTACTTGGGGACGGAACATGCAAGTAAAATGAATAAATCATGCCTTTACTGATATTCACACGTATAAATGAGCCTCTTTTTATAAAGAAAAGCAAAATTTGGAGACAAGATCGATCTATACAAATGATGAAGGCTATTCATATTAGACTTACAAAATTGTATACATATACCAATTACAGAGTACATGCTTAGACTAGTATGTAATTGCCATTTTCATATTCTTCAATTGTTTTGTTATCAATCCTCTATTCCTTTATACAACTAACATAACTTGGTGTGTAAGGAAGATCCCAAAAACAATCGGCAATCGACAATCGAAGGTAAAACAAGTGATCAGGACGAAGGGAAGATCCAATCTTAATTCTCGACACTCGATTGTCAAGCTCTAAAGACTAAAGCTATAATCAACAGCTTAGCTTCTATGCACACAAAGTAGCTTGTCGATCACCTTCTTATCTACAAATCTTCAACAAAGATTCTGAAGATGAAATCACGAAATCGTTTTGAGTATAGCTTTGGATCAACGGCCGAAATGGAGGTCGCATCATATTGCATGGCCTTATAAGCATGCTCAAGTTTTTTGCTAATATCGTAGTCTTGAAGAATATCGATGATGCCAAAGAACATTACAACATCATAAAATTCTCCTATTGGCTCCATAGCTAGCAATTCACCTTCCATTGTTCTAATGGCTCTTTCGACTCGAGCCGGCATGTTTGTACCTAATCTAACACTAGCCCACCTGAACAAACAGAAAAGTATTACTAGTAACATTCAGTTTATATTGTCTCATTTGACTTTTTCACAGAAAATCAAATTTGGTACAATAACTTGCGAAATATAAAGATGCTCACCATGCAGGGTCGATTAACAGTTGATCCATATCAACTCTTGATAAACGAGGCCCGCTTTGATCACTTTCCGACTCATCACCTAACAACATAAGTTTAGTTCACTACCTGTCATATTAATGAAAGTAATCCGTCTGTTTCAATCATTTGTTTACTTTTTTTATTTATTAAAACGGGGGGTAATTAAGAGGGTCAATTTAGACGGTTATTAAAGAAATAGTAGGAACAAACCAATAGGAGTACGAGCTCCAGAAGGAATTAAGTCCCCTGCTTTTGATGCTTCCCTAAAATGAATGCCTACTAGCATGCTATAATCCATGATTTTCTCTTGTTCCAAAAACTCGCAATCTCGATCTACTTGCCTGTATACATCAACCATATTTCAAACTTCTTATCATGCAGACGGAGGCGTTCTAAATCGATGATGTTATGAGGCAAAAGCGCGCCTTATGCGAATGTTTTTGCAAACAAGTTTGTATTTTTATGTCCTGAGTTGTGCAACAATGCTTTTATTTTTTTTTCAACAAGTCTCGCTGAAGATGAGTCATATTTCGTCACAAGATGAAGACGGGTAAATGTGACCCATTAAAGACGAAATGCAAGCAGAACAATTTTCTAACTATAACATTTCAGTGTCGTTAAAATGGCGACATTTGACCCGTCTTCAGCTTCTGACGAAAAGTGTCCGTGGTCTTCAATGAGAGTCGGTGATTTTTGTTCTACAAAAACAAAAAAGGGACTGATAAAGTTGTCATTATTGTCAAAATAGCAATCTTTACAAAATGAATAGGTAAGCTGAAAGATGTGAGAATCGTCCATATGAGTTGGCTCAGTTGGTTAAAACATGAATGAACACGGGTTTAAGTCATAGAAAAGGGTAAAAGAGTTACCTGCAAAAGTCCTGAAACCATGATTTATGCAATTTAAAAATGAAGTTGAGATCAAGATCTTTGAGAATGGTACTTGCATCTAATTCTTCCTCGGGTTTATCGGTGGAACGACCAAGTGAAGAACCTTTCAAGTCGAAACGTCTATGAATGGTGTAGTCGGTGCAAAAGAGGTTTCCCATTATAATAAACCGTACCTATTTTCAACTCGAAAACATCATTATATTGTAACATGAAGAATAACATATTCAGTGCATGATTATACGAAACATAGCAGGTTTCTCATCTTACTTTCTTTTGGATTGGACCGGTCAGTTTTACACAATGAAGGCCGAAGAATTTGGTGACGAGGGTGTGATCGAATGCTCGTACGTGGTTGTAGTATGCCGATAACATCCTCAGGAGTACCTAACAGGAAAGAAATGTTGCAACTTAATACGTTTTATTGTATGAAATGCACTGTCGAATCAGTTGACAGTTGAATTAGTCTAATATCGGATGCATTTATGCAAAACGATAGAGATAAGTCGTGATGACCAGAAGCAATACTTTGACTTCAGCCTTCTTGATGGTCTTGATCATGTAACGATCATCACTACTCAAATAAAAGAAGCTCCCACTTTTGCCAGGAGACGACAATTCCCTAAGGGCGTCATTCCCACAAATCGACAGCATATAATCAGCTGCATCCACCTTGAACAGTTTCCTCAATGCTCTAGTAATAAAACCTCAGAAAATGTCAGTTTTGCCGGAACTTAATGTGAAGCAAGCTAAGCTAATTGGTCCGAAAACTGACCTGAAAACTAAAGGGCAATAGTCTTTCCATTTGAACTCACAAGAGCTGTGTGGCGGAGTATACTTTGAACCTTCTGATGGAAATTTTGTCCATACCTTTTCTTTAGGATCAAAGGCTGATGATTTTAAGTCGAGTGATGTTGGGGGAGCCGGTCTTCCTACTGCGTGCCTGCACAATACCATAACTACACATTTTGAGACGATGTTCTATTTCTCCGAGAATGTCATTTTCTCAAAAACTCTCGGCTAAGGTAGTTGACACCCGGCCGTTTTGAAAATTTGTGCTATAACAATTTTTTTTGGCAGTATTAGTTGATGCATACAAGAGTACTTATACTACGCGAGTGCCTGAAAGGCTTTCAAGTGTCTCACTTATGACGAGGTAAAAGGAGGCCGGATATTACCCCGTGTTTGATAAAACAAAGAGGCTTCATATTGAAACTATGTTGAAAATCATGACGACAATGTTACGTAATTGTCCCGAATAATAAGCATGTGACAGTGTGACACTGTAAGCAATGGTGGAACTAGGGGAGGGCTAAGAGGGGCGCTCGCCTCCGCTAGAAGATGTTCAAATTGTTTAGTTACAACTTTGGAATTTTTTACTAGTTTCCCTTATACCATTAACCTTTAGCCCCGTTAAGTTCAAATCCTAGTTCCGCCATTGTCTCTAAGGAGGTCGAAGGTAAACAACCTTACCCCCATCTTAAAAACACAAAGGCTGTTGCCAGATGTTTACCTGATACCCAACTGCAGATTAAGCATAAGCTCATAGTTTTTGTGACCTTTAGTAATGATCTCCCCTTGTTTCCTCCCTACTTTCGGTATTCGAAGCGGTCTCCCTGGGGTAGCTGGTGCCGTCTTAGTAGAGTAATTCTCAAGATTTAATCCCTCGTAATCCACTTCTCGCCCACCAACAGATTTCCGATGATTCACTTCACTCTCAGCATCCCACATGGTTGCAGAACTGGCAGCTGGTATTCTCGAATCGACTGACATCCTGCCAGGCCTGGCCGCACCTTTGGATGACTTCCACGTCGCCAGCTTTTTCTGTGACGGAAAAAGAGTTATCTTTTCAGTTGAACATACTTTACACCCACTCGAAATATCAGTATACAAGTCCTTAGGATCCCAATCAGGAACTACTCCTGACATTTCATTACAATTATACATGCAACTCATTTCCTTCGCATCAAAACTCCAATTTCCCTCGTAATAACTTCCGTCATCAAACTTATAAATACCTTCCCCGTCTGGTGATGAATCCCTCCAATTCCCTTCAAAGCGGGTTCCATTTGCCCACACCATTGTTCCCGGCCCTGAAAACACCCCACTCCTCCACTCTCCACAATAGTAATTCCCATTACTCCACTTGTACTTCCCTTGCCCGTCTTGCAACCCGTGTTTCCAATCACCTTCATATGAATCTCCGTTCTCATAACTTATAAACCCGTGTCCATGTTTCATATTCATCACCCAAAATCCTCTGTAAATCTCTCCATTTTGAGATGTATAAATCCCTTTTCCATCCATATACCCGCTTTTAAACTCGCCCTCATAGATTGCCCCAGAAGGCCAACTAAACCTACCTTTCCCTATCGCTTGACCCCGAAACCATTCTCCTACATACATACACCCATCGGTCCATAAATACTTTCCATGACCATGTGGGCAGTTCTCGAACCATTGTCCCATATAGTAATCTCCATTCGGAAGGAACTTCTCGACTTGACTAGGCTCAGTCGAAGCAATAACACTCTCACTTCTTTGGTGATGGGTGCTTCCTTCCACCTCCTCAAAATCGTCGTTCAAGTGGGCTATTGACATTGATCCAAATATGCTGTGGGCCCGTTTCTTGGCCGCAGCTTGTGTTTTTCGGAATGTCGCTTCCCATGCTTTTGCCATTCCTCAAGACAGGTCTCTGCTCATGCTATTACCAATTTACCATCCCTTTGTTCATATTATCAAAGTTTTGTCATGTATCATAACAACACATAAAACATTTATTTACATGTACCTGAAATTATTTACTGTTCTTTCATTGAAGAAACTTAATTGCCCTTTTGCAAGAAATCGCCGGTCTTCAATTTCCGGGCTCAATTACGTCAAATCAACCTTGATCTGATATTTTTTTAATATTTTTGATTTTCCTAGATATATTTTAGTTATGTTCTTGTTGGTTGTTTTAGGAGATACAAGAGAATGGAAAATTTTCATGCAAAATGAAACTCGTGAAAAGCGGAGGAAAATGCTAATCTACAAAATACATGAAGAAGAGATCTTCCCTACAAACAAGTAACAAATGAACGGACACTTAGTAATATATAATTTGCTATTTTTAGAGCTTCAATTCCCTACAAACTAGAAACATTAGGAACATTTTCTTATACTGTACTACGAAATCTTCTTCGGAAACACTAGAAACTCAGGAAACAACTTATCCTTCTTCTCTCAATAAAAATAAACATGATTAATTATAAATTTAAAATATTCAGGAAGAAAAGTAATAGTACCTAAATGAATACCAGTTTGAGAAAAGGAATAGATTCACTTCTTAGTCTTGTTTAAAACCGTCTTAAACTTATAAAAAAGTTATTATAGCTACCATTTAATGAGATACATGACATGGAAAGAGGCTGTCTAAAGTTTAAAGCGGTCTCAATTGAGATTTTGTGTTCACTTATTATTTATTCGTTTGTATATACAAAGTACTGTAGTAGTTAAATTTGATGTATTTTGGGACACTGGTCATTCGAGTTTTATTCGTTTAAGTCTGTCAGATGCTATCAGCGCAAAATTTCACCCTAAAACCACACACCCTATGTCGTAAAATCTCGTAGGACAAAGAATTGAGAATTGGAAATTAGAATGGACTCGCAATCTTACACAAGAATTTATGTAAAAACATTCAAGTAAACAGCATACAGAAAACTACTAGCAAGTGAATTAAGTGATCTTAGTTCACTATGACATTTGTGATGCCAGTTGATATCACCACATAGATCAATTTCCTCTTGTGCTGATATAGACAGGGTTTTGTAATGCATGCCTGTTGACATCCTGACCTTTAATGTCAGCTTCTTGAAGGTTTAGAAAATTACGATGGTACGATTCCAGCAGACGGGAAACAGATGAGCCAACTTAAACCAGCCAGGCTAGCATCACCCCCTTCAAATTTCCAGTGCCCTCTTCCACTAAGTCCAACTATCTGAGTTCAATTATAATGGCATCTGCTCAACAAATATGACAGATCAAGTAAATCGTAGGGTTAAAAGGTGTGACCCACAGCGAGGCAGGGAGCCCTATGTCTATGAGGCGCAAGGTGCGAGTTGAAGGCTCTCTGATACTCATGTACACAAGATACACTGTTTCTGTAAACAAATTAGTTTCTAAAATTTATTATGTAATGCGACTCCTCTTATGGATTTTAATGATGGTTACCATGTAAAAGAACAAAAAACTAGATATAACGAGGCCAAAAACGGATGAGATATGACATAAGAAATCAATTAGTCTTCAGTAAGTCAGTTTTACATCAACATTGTGTAAAAGGGATACCAACTGCATAAAACATGACCTATCTATGTTAAAAGAAATAGTTACAAAAATGATCCGTTTTGCAGTATACTGTGTAAGGCCGCCTTAGACAAGTATTTGTGAAGAGCCATATTGAACATATGCCGTTATAATTGACTTGTATTCAGCCAGAACAAAGATCATTGGGCATTCCAAGTTCTAACAAAACTCATATCCTCCTACATAAGTTGCAGCTGTTGCACTATGCATCACATAAGAAACGAAGTTGCAATACCTGTTTACGAACAGAGGCCTTATAACTCTGAAGATCACTGAAGCACAGTGCAGAAACCAGTGGAATCTAGCTTCAGAAAAATTAATCTCAGTATGTTCCTGCCAAAGGAAGCAAGTACTCTAAATGACGACAGTAGAAACACAGATCCATTCATGGCAGATTATAGATATAAAGTTGCATACCTTCACACTTCTAACATAGACTTCACACCAGAAGGGACTTTTCCAAACTGCTCAGGCAGTGACATTGACTGACTTACATTTTGCTGCTGCTCATACAGTTTCCAATTATCTGAAAACCGATATTCCTGCCAGAGTTTATGGTTATCAGGTGGAATTCGAAACACTGAGGCCTTCTTTCCAGATAATGGACAGCTAATTACGCTGGCCATTTCATTACTCTTGTCCAAACGGTTAAAATAATCTGCTGAAGTTATTATCAATGTCCAAACTAGCGTCTTTTCAGTAATGGATGGTTTCTGATATCCATCTAGCCAACCATAGTCATCCATTATTAGGCTTTCGCCTTTCATACTTGACCAACGGCGGAGACCATCTGGACATTTAGTTGCAGGGCAATAGCAGGTGGAGGACCAATAATGGGCATACTGACTGTATTTTTCGTAGAACCAACACGGAGTATTGATTGGGATGTAGGATATATTGCAGTCATGTCAGGGACCAAATCTAGATCCCAAAATGACGTAAATTCAGGATATAATGCATTCATAGATATTGCATCAATACTAAAACAATGTTTCCTGAAGAAGTTCAAGATTTGCTCTATCTCAACTCAAAAGTCTTTAGCGAGTTAATTATCCTTTTCCTGAGATCTCGAGCAGTAGCTAGAAAGTTTCCTGGGATTTCTGTTCACGTCAATTATCCTTTTGGTAAAGGGTACTAAATATTTGCTCAAGCATATACAAGTAAAGTATGTGCTGATGTACATTAGGAGCAAGAAAGAGCTGAAAGCTACAAAACCTAGAAAAAAGAGAAAATTTACTCATAATCAGTATCGACAAAACAAGACTTAAGGTGACCAATATGCACCACAGCAGCAGTCATGAAAATGGAAACTTGTTAACACAATTGACGACATTGTTAAATTTGTTCGATTTGAAAATTTTATACCTGAATAACCAATGATAAACATAAACAAACGACAGCTAAAGTATATCGACCTCATACTCTTACCAATTCTAGCTTCCTAGCCTAATTCCTCATAATCTTGATTGAATAAATGTTGAATATTGCCATACAAAAATGGCAACAAACCATTGTATACGATGACACGATGTTCCGATGATCACATTACTAACTTGAAATCTTGAATGTTACAATAACAACAATGACAATGACAGCTCAAACCACCATACACTCCAAATTACGACGATTCCGGATACGTAAAACTATAATCCATGTTGCCATGCATGCTTAGTGTCATCAGTTAAGAACACAGTCGTTTGCATTCAGAAATTACAGCCAACAATACATTCAAACAACAATTATAACTAATTGAATCCCAACAACACATTTTGTGTATGATGCATGCGAGTTCAGCTCCAACTGAGAAACAACAACGATCTTACGGTATTACACCAATGCCTTAAGAACTCCTGCAAATTGCGGGGTAAGGGAGAGTCGAATGTACGCAATCGTACCCTTATACTTCCGAATGAATAAAAGGTACTAGAAAAATGAAAAATACAGGAAATATGAACTGGGAATTACCTAGATACATCAAAATTTCACTGACGGAGAGGGATCATATGTGATGTATGAAACTGAAGATAATTTAATTTTAAAAAAATTAGGGTTTCTTGAGATGTTGATATTTGGGGGTTCTTCTCGTCAGCAATGATCATCAATCTTCATGTTGACGATGTTGTCCGTTCCATCGAGTCTCGGTATAATCCTCTCATTGGTTAAATTTCTTTTTGTTGTAAATAGACCGAATAAGGAATTTTACTCCGTCATCCGTATAGTAGGGCTGGTCAAACCATTGGGCGGGCTCAGGCCGAACGGTCTGCGACAGGCCGGACCTGTGAAGGTCAACACAGAGATAGCCTGGTGAGGGTGACGGGTGTAAGCGGGCCAGGCCAGGCCAATTCAAGCTCAAACCGGAATTTAGAGGCGTGCCGGGGCGGCTCTAGGCCGGGTCCAAGGCGAGTTGAGTAGGATTTTAGGCTTAATATATCTCGCTTGTAATTGTATGTATACTTGTTTATGATATCGATAATAACCAAGCATTACATATTATATTCTTACCGTTTTGATTTTTTGATTGCCTAGCTAGCTCGGACTCGGCCCGATGTGGAGGTCGGGTCAGGGCGGGCTGACAAAGGCTAACCGGCCCGATCCAATATTGACCCTAATGGCGGGACGGTTACGGGTAGCTCGGGTCAGCCCTTAGGTTTGACCACCCTTATCGTATAGGACATATCGATAACATGTTATCAAAACTCCGTATCATTTGAGGTCCTTTTATTATTAGGTTGCTAATTTTTCTTTGTTTTTGAGTTTGTTCAAATATTATTTAATCAATAACTGGTTTGTCGTCGTAAATTTCATTTAATTATCACTAAATAAGTAACATGTAGCAAAGTTGGGACCTTAGGGCCCGGGTTGTCTAAGAAAGGCCGGTTTCAATGGCTAAGTCGTAGTTAGTAGGAAAGGTGCTTCAGAATTCACATTATACTTGAGGTGCGAATCATAAGTTTAGAATGTAAAGAGAGAAAGGAGATAAGCACTTAGATGAACTTACGAGAGGTGTTTATATATATAGTCACTTTATTGTACTTATGACCTCGTATCGTAAATGATGTCATGGGTGATTTCATGTGGTCAAGGCTTATTGTTACCGTCCGTTGGACAAAGGTACTAACTACAAGCTCAGGTGTAAATAATCGTCGACTATTGACCAAGTATCGTGTTTAGACTTGACTTTCATTTGATTGAATGGTTGATGCTTAAATAATAGTCCATGGCTAGTAATAGTCATCGACCGGACAAGCAATGTCCTTGTATAAGGACGACTGTTTAACGAGTCTTAGCCTTGGTCCTTGATATTCCACACTCCATCAAAAACTCATGAGCACTTAGATAACTTTATATGGTCGTTATTAATTAAGTTAAAAATAAGACGGCTGAACCGTGAATATGACAACGTTAAAAATTATCGATTCATTTGTCGCTCTCGTGGTTTAAGCTTACTAGAATCTCGAAGGGACAAACAAAGTTGCAACGTCCACCTCGATCTTAGAGCAATAGCAATAGTGGTTCTTAGTCTTGGGGTTGTCATCAAGAACTTAAGTTAAAAAGTTCATCTATTGCACAATAAATTTCGTTCTTAATTTTAAGAACCGAGTTCTAAAATAAGAACTCAGTTTATTATTGGAATTTGGAAACCAATAAATATAGCGTTGAAAAATGTGAGACCAGTTCAATGTTTTATATTTTCCATCTAAGAACTTTATATAATAGTCATCTATTATGTATAAAAGTTTTTATATATTGGAATTTGTGGAATATGACATGGCACACACTATTGCTATTGCTCTTAATTATTCTTCAATTAGTCTCCCTTGTGACGGGTATATCTGTCACAACTCACAAGTTTGCGACGGGTCAAATACTACCTATGTATGTGAGTAGATAAGACAAAACAGAATGCTACTTCCAAGGCACTCTGCTTTCGTCTTATCTACCCCACATGAGTAGTATTTGACCCGCAAGCTTGCGACAGATATGCCCGTCACAAATAAGAATTTGTGATTATTGTTAAGGCAGCCTCATGACTTGATATACGTATTCATTAATTCAACATAGCTCATGCATGCAACTTGGTTATTGATCGTCACAAATTCTTATTTAAGACGGAGGTATCCGTCTTAAGCTTAAGACGGATACCATATTCTCTCACAAAATACCTATCAAGGGTGAGTGGAGAGCACATAGGGGGTGCCCACCTTGTCCCCTCTACCCATTTCCTCTCACAAAATACCCGTTGCAAGATCCGACCCGTCTTAAGCAAGACCAACTGATTGATCGTCTAGTAATCTGGAACACAAATTCTCATTTGTGACGGACACTATCCGTCGCAAGCTTAAGACGGATACCATATTCTCTCACAAAATACCCATCAAGGGTGAGTGGAGAAGCACATGGGGGGTGCCCACCTTGTCCCCTCTACCCATTTCCTCTCACAAAATACCCGTCGCAAGATCCGATCCGTCGCAAGCAAGACCTACTGAATCTGGAAATACAGTGAATCTAGGTATGTTTATTTAAGGAACTTGATCAAGATGCAACAGAAAGCCCATATACACTACAAAGAAAGATACGGTTTACGGTGTGCATTTTATAGAAAGAAAGACACGTGTTCTCTGCTGTGTCTTTCTATCTATGTTACATTGTTTTGGGTCGCTAGTTAGTGTCGCGGCTATTTGGGTACACACTACCACATCACTGCTTGTTTTCTGATCGGTCCGGTCCATGCACGTACAGTTGGCAAATGCTGAGCCGATTCAAGAACCACGGCCTGAAGTACTTTCAAAACTCGGCCTCTTAGAATTCGAGAATTAGGTGAATCGAAACAAACTCGACACTAGTTTTACCCCCGTGCAAATTGCACGGGTTTGTTTTTCGAACATTGTTTTTATCATATATTTAAATAAATAAATAATAATGTTAACTTTGTAATTCACAAGCGCAAATATAGAATATTTCATATAAGATATTAAAACCAATACATTAACACTCTTGTATCAAACATGAAATAAGTATTAAAAAAATAATTAAAACATTCTAAATAATATTATGAATTAAAAAATTATATAAAAACCTTGATGTTTATAATTACTACATTAGAAGTAATGTAAGTACTCATATGATTAAAGCGATAATAACAAACTTGATTTATTTTTTAGACAACTTATATATTTCAGCTGTAAGACGGCTAGCATACAGTAGCTCCGGCCTGCTTCTGAGCATGTTCTGACGCGAGTCACCTGACTTATTTCCGACATGACCAATATTATAAATTAACCCGTTTAATTGTGTTAAAATAAACTATATTTTAATCAAGTGAATATTTAATAAATCGATAGTTTCTCACCAATTAGTATTCACTTCATTAAACTGTAATTTAATTTGTTGATTTTTTTAATTATAATTTTGCAAACTGGCCTGGTATGGTTATAAATATATAATATAATTTAATATATAACTATATCTATATTATTATTAATATTATTTTCCAATAAAATTGACATGACTAATAAACACCAATTTACGATTATATCATACTTCAATTGAGGGAGAGTATTTTTAGTTACACTAGTATTAAACCCGTGCAAATTGCACGGGTATCCTGTTTTAAACGTTGTTAGTACTAAGAAATATTAAAAAAAAATCATTTATATGAAGACGAATTTTAGATTTTAGATTTGAATTTTAAATTCCAATATCAATTAAAACATTGTACATACGGTTCTAATAGCGTTTTTATGATTTTAACAGTACATATTTTATCAAAAATTATATTCTAACAAAATTAGCATATTAATGTATGGAAATAGAATAAAAAAACTATCAGTCTCCTTAGTTAAAGACGGATATACCGTCTTAAATGAGAATGTGTCATAGTATACATGCTCATGCGGAGGTAATATATTTTTGTAGTCTTCCAAATTTGTGACTAATACGTTTAGTGGGCTTCTCATTTCGTTTTTACGTTGTTGCTATTTTTTTGTTTCCATGTGCGGGTTAGTTTAAAATGTTAATATTTTTGTATATTTTACCTTCGATTATTACTGCATCATAATTTTGTTTAGGTTTTTGCTATTTCGTTGCTTTATAAATAAGAATTGATGAATTGATTATTGTAAGATGTGAACTATTTAAAAACTGTATAATTTACGTTTTTTGATTTTTTTTGTATGCTTAATTTGCTATTAGAAATTCCAAGTTTCATTTAACGGATAAATCAAAAACGTAAATTATGCACTTTGTAAATAGTTTTTATGGGTTTTATCATTTGTATCTTTGCATGTTACAATTAATTAATTCCTAAATGTAAAGTGGTCCCTTAAAATTCCTTCTTTTAAGGAGAGATCGTCACATAGGATTTGTGGTTGTTCCTTTAATAAATAAGGATGACTCTAGGCTAAACTGATAAATAATAGCAGACTTTATTGTTCCAACCTGAACCCGCCCTGAATCGACTTGACGTCATCGATGACTCGATTTGATCTAACTCGGTGGATGACTGATCATAACAAATTAGCTTAATAGTGGTACAAATAAAATCAAATTATACTCCCTCAAATCCAATCCAAACTACCCACTTGCTGGTGGTTTAGTTTAGATTGGATTAGAGGGAGTATTTGTTTGATTATATTAGTATGAAAGCATGCGTGTTAGAATATGCAAACGGGTCGGGTCACACCCAAACGGAGGAGAGACGGTCCACTTTACAACACAAGGGAGGTTCCATCCTAAAACCAATTGGCAATAGGAGGAGTAGCCCCCTTGGTAATAAAGTGGTAACATCTCTCTTTCTCCAACAATGTGGGACAACTCACATGTGGGTTTTTATATTTCAACAATGCGACTGTATGTAGGTCCATGGAATTATACTTCTTTTTTGTTTGGTCTTATAAAACGGAATATTTCTTTTGTGTAGATGTGATATATATATATATATATATATATATATATATATATATATATATATATATATATATCAGTAGGTCTCGCTTGTGACGGGTCGGATCTTGCGACGGGTATTTTGTGAGAGGAAATGGGTAGAGGGGACAAGGTGGGCACCCCCCATGTGCTTCTCCACTCACCCTTGATGGATATTTTGTGAGAGAATATGGTATCCGTCTTAAGCTTAAGACGGATACCCCCGTCTTAAATGTGAATTTGTGTATATATATATCCATCAATCCATGCATGATATAAATAAATTTTACAAGGGAGCAAAATATGCCGTTATAAATGAAGAATTAAATCTCGTCCACGGTCCACCTAACTGCAGCTGGAAGAGAAAAGTTACTCACCTTGATTTGTCCAATGTGTATAATTAATTAATACGAGGAACCTAATTAAGGATTAGACCGATCGACTGCGAGCTACATACACTTGGTTTTTATATCGTCTTGGACATTACAAATTCTAGTACTTCCGAGGAGAGAGGGGATTTGAACCTGTAACCTATTGTCCACAATATGTCCGTCTTAACAACTAAATTAAGACATTTTTGATTTACTTTTGGAAACGTTGAAAAGGAAAATTAGCTCTTCTAAACCCTACTTCTCATTGGTGATTTATCTCCAACTAATTAATCAATATATCTATCTATATTATTAAAGGAAGCTTTTTTCGAGCGATTACAGAGTCTCCGACTTTTCGAAAACACTTCAGCATTCCAAATTATACAAAGTACCCATATAAATATATTCATGTATTTCCATTGTATGCAAAATTAGCATATAAAAAATTGGATATATCCTACAACCTATAAAATACGTGATGTGATATACAACTATTCCATATTTCCATGTTCTCACAAAAATGGTGATGCACTACAACACCTAATAATATAATTAAATCTGAAGATTATAAAATTCTACCATAATGTACAGAAACCTAAACAAACACTATTACGTTAATATGTTTATATATATATACATGTATTTTCATTCAAAAATTAACAATCATTACTTCATGTTATATTGTTTTTATTTATGTTTCTTACTTTTGTTGTGTTTATTTATTTGAATCTTGCGGTTTATATTGTGTTTAAATCTTATTGTAGCATTAGTCTCAAATACGTTGTTTTTGCTTTGAATCAAATTATTCACTAATGATTTTCTGATAAGTATTACTTATATTTGTAGTGAAAAGAATGGGGACCCAAAACCGAAAGCAACCACAAATGAGACTATCCGGAAAGACATAGCCGGCCTCCTGGAACATATAACAACTGGTTTCAAAGAGGTATGACATATAACTCATACTATCCCAGCCATATTTTTACCCCTATACCTCTATAACTGTACTATCCTATATTTTTTTGCGTCACTTATATGCACTCCTCTCTTAATGACATGACCTCATATGCCATTGTGTCGCTAAGGTTAAAAGTATCGTTACGGAAAAGGCATGGTATTACCAATCCTGCTTTAGGTGTACCAGTAAGCCACAACGAAGAGACCCAACACAAAGTTGTTCAGGCCTCTGGTGTGACACTTGCAAAATAGCAAGTGAGACTCAAACAATAAGGCATAAACTATTGAACTATTAACAAACTAAATAATGAACTTTAAAAAAACAAGGTATATTAACAATATAAAGAATTTCCTGAAGATCTAAGTATTTCCCAACTGGCTGGCCTCGCTTCTATTGTGAAGGTACCGCATTGTGTTAAAAGTCCAAGATGACAGTTCGTCTACAACTTTTGTGTTATTCGACAAAGCAGCTAAAAGAATTGTTTGTGAAGATGCACTTAGCCTACACAACTCTCAACCAATAGAGGTAACTCCAACCCCTCCTATCTCTCATTGACTTTCTCAATGATTTTCTGGAACAAACTTTCACAAGGTTATTCGTTTTAATATCACAGGATGAAGATGACGAAGATTACAGTCATGTTCAAGAACTCCTGGACTGGTATAGTTTATAAAACCCCCAGGACCGGTATTGTCTATATCATGATATATGAAATGGAATAAGAAACACACGTAAATCACAATAGTATATTAACAAAGTGAACATAAGTTTGGAGCATTAATTAGTATAACAGTCTTACCCCTACCTAAAATGGGGCAGATACCCATTAACGGCATGGCAATGAAAGCGTTAGGGACATAGCGATAGTACAGTGAAATCATTAATGCTCAGTAGGTTGCGGATGTAGGGGATTAACGAAAGATTTCATCACAAGCCACACAGATCTTTTGTAATTAAAAAAAACATTTAAGCGTTTCAAATAAACAACCAATTATCGAGAACAATATAATACATTGCAACGTAAATTACGTCCAAAACACAATATGATGTACGGTTAAAGGTAAACAAAGGAAAACCAAAACAAAAACAAGACAAAAAAACTACAAAGAACGAACGGAATTAAAATTCTATACCCCACGGCCGACGGGCACGAATTCATGTGCTAATCCCAAGTATAGTGTTTATACTTCATACCCGAAGATACTCTTTATACTTCATACTAATGAGAAGGCAATACCCTATAAACCGTTTTACGAAGTCAAGGCAAATCCCAAGGAGGTTTATTTTCGTATTGTACAACAATTAGATAAATTAGACCAAATTTGTGGGAAAAAGCGACTGTAAAAAGATAATCAATACTGAACACATAGTTGGGGTTATCAATTTAACAGTAAATTAGAGCTTAAAAATAGAAGCAATTGAGAAACAAAGGAGGAAGGGAACGTGTGAAATTGGTCATGGCAATAAATTTGAGAGAACCACTTACCAAAATAAAGGGAGAAACGCGAATTTATCTTCAGGAAAGAAGGACGATCGGCCGGAACTGTTGTGGAATTGGTGATTGAGATCCAATTTAGGGATTTAGGTTTACAACGATGTTGGGGAATAGAGGAAATGACAAATGACCATGGAGTTTGGGTTAGTGACTGACTATATTGTGATATTCATATGCGATAATTTGGGGATCACAAATTCTTATTTCAGACGGACTAATTCCGTCTGAAAAATAAGACGGGATTATGTTGCCACTTTTTGATAAAATGTAACTACAGCTTATATGAACTTGTTTTCAATAGTGGTTACATCTAACTGTAAAGTGGTTACAAAATCCCGTCTTATTGCTTCAGACCAAAATGGTCCGTCTGAAGCAAGACCAACTGTTTGGGGATTTAGGTTTACAACGATGTTGGGAAATAGAGGAAACGACAAATGACCATGGAGTTTGGGTTAGTGGCTAGGTTCGTATCAAGACGGATTTGAATCGGGACAAAAGTGTTGTCAATGAGATGGTGCGGTTTAATATGTGAAATCATAGAGAAAATAGATAAGTAGGATAAAAAAAAAAGACAACATTAAAGTTACGGTCTGATTGAATAGTGACTCGGGTATAAACTTGGTCCATTTTAACAAAAACAGGTGATTGACTTGGTTAAACCCAACACAAGTGATTACTTATTTAAAATACGGAAAATTTTCACGGTACCCCCTAAGTTTGACATTTTGCCTGAAATACCCTAATTTTTTACCCGAAAATCTTTGAGTGTCCATAACTCGGGTTTACAAACTCGGAAAATGATAATTTATTTTTTTTCAAATTGTTTATCTTTCCGAGAACTATGATTTGAAAAAAACAATTGGCGAGTTCTGAACTCGTGACCAAGAGATATGGCCAATCAAAGTTTGTTCGGTAAAAAAACCGTTGACATACACAAACTCCTAACCACATAATCCAAATACGACAATTTTTTTTTCCAAATCGTAGCGCTCGGAAAGATGACGATTTGCAAAAAAAAACGTCATTTTCCGAGTTTGTAAACCCGAGTTATGGTCACCCAAAGTTTCCTGAGTATAATTTTTGGGTATTTCAGGCAAAACGTTAAAGTTGGAGGGTACCGTGGGAATTTTCCGTTTAAAATAAACACGTAAAGAGTATGACCGATTGACCAGGATGGTAGATTATTTGGAGTATTTAATTATATATGTGTCTCATACAGGAATATTGGTATTTCAATTTATTACGTAAAGAGATATATTTTTCATTAAGAATTGATAAGTAACGAATAATCGAATTAGTTAAGGACGACGCAAAATACAAAATCATTTTGTGATTAGTGAAATGGTTCTTTTTTTTTTAATAAACCTCAATTATCCAGCGTTTTAGTTTTATCCCTCGCAACCTTAATAAGTTGGCACATGAGCTAGCAAAAGGCGCGAGGGACTAGAAATAAGATTACAACTTTACTGCTGCCGAAAAAAAAAAGCGTCTTAACATACAAAGATAATTATTAAAACCAATAGAGAACCTTGCCCGTCTCATTACAAATCAAATACATTAAAATTTTAATATGGCAGCTGCCAAAAAAAAAGAATTTTAATATAGAACAACAAAAATACGAAGATTATAATCTTAAAAATTATATTTGATTATAGTCTTATAAGTTAATTGTTATAAAAATTTTATAAAAATAACATTAATGTAAACCTGTGCATCGCACGGGCATGAAATCTAGTATATATATAAAAGAGACTTTTTTCAGGCAACGAGAGAGTCTCCAACTATTTCAAAACACTATTTTATTTTTTATTGATAAAACTACATTACACATAATTTTATTAGGCTAATTAAATATTAAATAAAATATATTATATTATATAAAGATTGAATTTTAATATTATCAACTTTTCAATATTATATTCATACCTATACTTTCCAAGTTATGGTTAAACTCTTAAATTTTGATTATATTTTTTAAATTAATTATTTTCCTAATAATATTATCAACTTTTCAACTTTTTAGAAACTCTTTAAATAAAAGTTAAATTCATAACTATTATTTGTCCCACATTGGAAAATAATGTAGATGTGCTAAAAATATTACATATAAATAATAGAATTTTCCCACATTGAAAAAATATTAATGTGGGTAATCCTATGATTATAAATAGGAGTCATCCTTAAACCTTATGTATCAACCCAAAAATTTTGAATTTCTTAAATATTGTCTTAGAGATCTCTAAAAAAGTTTGTAGATGTGATGAATATACTATGTATAAATAGTAAAATTGTCCCACATCATAAAATTAACATAAGGTGGGTGATCCTATGATTAAATATAGGAATCATTCTTGGACCTTATATAACAAACTAAAATATTTTAAATCTCTTAAGTATTGTCTTAGAGATCTCTTAAAAGTTTGTCTATTATTATCTTCACAATTGTTAAATTTACATCATCAAAAACTAATTTTAAAAGGTATTATTAAAAAAATTGAAGTATTGTAAAAAAAAATTATGAAGATAATATAATGTAGTTGTCGTGGTGAAAAAAAACCCTGAAAAGTATAGAAACTCATATTATTTGAACATATTCGGTGTAATTTTTAGTATATTATTACCTATACATAGTAGAATTGTCTCACATCAGAAAATCATCATAAGGTGGTGAATATATTACCTATACATAGTAGAATTTTTAGTATATACTCCGTAATTTTTTTAAAAATAATATTGATATATTGATTCAACTTATTCTATTTTAAACATATGTTACCAACCTTATCGGGACTCAAGTTATATTTGATCTATATTATGACTCGAAAAATAATTCAAAGTACCTAAGAATTAAGCTCTTTTAAGACAATGTTTAAGAAACTCAGAAGATTTTGGGTTGATCACCTCACCTTATGCTAATTGTTCGATATGGAGCAATTCTACTATTTATAGTTATTAGTATATACGCCACACATATATTGTTTTTCAATGTGAGATATATAACATACTAAGAATTACACAAAGTATATGCAAATAATATGAAATTCTATACTGTAATGATAGCATTTTTTTTTACCACGAATCTAACTATATATATTATTTTCATAACTAATACAAAATTTTAAGAGCTCTCTAAAAACAATACTTTCTCCGTCTTAATCATTTGTTTGCCTTTGATTAAAATACTCCTAAAAAAAGGCAAACAAATAAATGACCGGGACGAATGGAGTATTTGAGAGACTTAAATGACTTTGGGTTTATCTCTAAGTTTCAAGGACGACTGTTATTTATAATCGCGTGATCATCCCACCTTATGATATCTCTAAAATATTAAGTGTCATCCTCCCCTTCTTTCGACCTCTTCGGCAACCTCCACCCTACCGGTTACACGCATATTATTTGTGTAAATATATTTAATATCATTAAAGTTTGTATTATAATTTAAACTATAGTTTAATTTACATCATTAAAAATTAATTTAGAAAAGTATCATATATAAATAATAATTTTGATGATAAATTATTTAATGTGTTATTTGAAAAAAAAATGTAGTTATGGTGACTGGTGAATATATACTATGTATAAATAGTAAAATTGTCCCACATTGAAAAATTATCATAAGGTGGAGTGATCATAAATATGATCATCTTTTTTATATTGTTAATAAAAGACTTTTAAAATATAATAAGTGACCTTTAAAATATTTTTTTATTATTCTATTCTAGAAAAAGATGGTGTATTACTTAGTTTTTTTATTAGTCCAACTTTGAAGAATTATGTATGTATGGTGAATATATTACATATAAATAGTAAATTGTCCCACATCAAAAAGTTACTATAACATATAGTGATTCTATGATTATAAATAGTAGTCATTTTTGAACTTAAGTATAAACCCACAATTTTTTTAGTCTCTTAAGTATTGTGTTGAAGACTTCTAAAAATTTGTATTATAATCGTCACAATAGTGAAATTTACATTATTAAAAATTAATTTAGAAAAGTATCATAAATAATAATTTTGATGATACACTAATGTGTTAATAGTCTTACATTGAAAAATAATGTATTTGTAGTAAATATATATACTAAGTATTATATAAGTAATAATTTTGATGTTGTACTACTTAATAAGTTATTTGTCCCACATTGAAATATAATAAAAGTACGGTAATTATCCTACGTATAAATAGTATAATCTTCCCAATCGTAAAATTATCATAAGGTGGGGTGATCCTATAATTATATATAGGAGTCCTCATTAGAACTTAGATATCAACCCAAATCTTTTGAGTCTATTAGATATTGTCTTAGAGAATTCTTAAAAGTTTGTAACCACATTAGTGAAACCTGTATCATAAAAAAAATAAAGTGAAAAATCTTTTATTTATCTCAATATACATTTCCTATATTATATTCAAGTGATGTTTATAATTTTTATATAAAACCTTATACATTTCATTTCACAAAAAAAAAAATTTAAAAAATGAGTCATCTTTCAAAGTTAGATATTCACCCAAAATCTTTTGAATCTCTTATGTATTATCTTACAGAACTCTTAAAAGTTTGTATTATTATCCTCGCCTTAATGAAATTTACATCATCAAAATTAATTTAGGAAAATATCATAAATAAAAATTTAAGAAAGTATCATAAATCATAATTTTAATGGTGTACAACTAAATATATTATTTGTCTCACATTGAAAAATAATGTAAGTGTGGTGAATATACTATGTATAAATAGAGGAATTCTCTCACATCGGAGAAATATCATAAGCTGGAGTAGTGATCATGCGATTATACATAAGAGTCGTCCTTGGACATAGATATCAATCCAAAATCGTATAAGTCTCTCAAATATTGTTTTAGAGAGCTCTTAAAATTTTGTATTAATTATGAAAATAACCTAATTATAAGATTTGTAGTAAAAAAGTGTTATCATTATAGTATAAAATCTCATATTATTTGCACATACTTGGTGTAATTCTTAGTATGTTATATATCCCACCTTGGAAAATAATGTAAGTGTGGTGAAGATACTAATACCTATAAATAGTAGAATTGCCCCATATCGGACAATTACCATAAGGTAGGGTGATCAACCAAAAATCTTTTGATTCTTTTAAGCATTGTCTTAGAGAGTTTAATTCTTAGGTACTTTTGATCATTTTTCGAGTCATATAGATCAAATATAACTTGATTCCTGACAAGGTTGGTAAAAATATGTTTAAAATAGAAATTGAATTAATATATTAATATTATTTTCTTAAAAATTACGGAGTATATTTTATTACAGTCTTAAAATTTCAAAAGTTTATTTTTACAAGTTAACTGTTATGGGAAAATTATGAAAATGACATTAACGTAGACCCGTGCATCGCACGGGCATAAAATCTAGTTAATCATAAAAGTAGGTGAATGTATATGGGAAAGGGAAAAAGTTCATTGATAAATATTCCAATAATAAACTTTAAAACGACATGTAAATTGAAAAAAAAGTTGGTTTCACTAAAACGACTTAATAAAAAAAAACAGAGGGAGTATAAGACGGTTTATCTAGCTCTAGAAAAAATCATTCATTTGTTGTTGTTAATAAAAGAACACTTTTTATAAAAAGTGGACCGTCTTACACTATAAAACCGTCTCACACAAGAATTACTATTTTATCTATTACTTGAAAATTGTTTGCTTCCGTTAGGTCGTTTCAGGATATAATAAAAGAAAACGAAAGAAATAGATGGGAGTAATTTGAAACAATGAACAAGATATTAGCTAAATAACTCAAGAGGGCAAAAGGTGGTATACAAGAACAACAATTCTAACGTACTTCTTTTGTGTACAACACAACTACTATAATACACAATGTCACACTAATTAAGTGTTTAGAAAAAAGGTGGGATCATTTGGAGCTTTATTATTGTAAGAAGGATTAAACGCTAAAGAAAAAACAAGAGCCAAAAGAAGCACCGGAACAAGGAGGAGAGGCAACGGTGGTGGAGGAAGCGGCGGCAGAAACAAAGGAAGTGTCGCCAACGACACCGTGACAAACACCATAACTATTATCACCATTATTGCACTTGTGTTGCTTATTCTACTACAAATATATGCCAACTATCTGTTTTTCTTAGACGAGGTTGTTGTACTTGTACGACGTAGTATGGTGTGTCTAACGTTTTCTTCATTTGTCTTTAGATTACTCTTTGCATCTATTTTGAATTTCTTCTTTCTTGTATTTAATGTGCATGCTTGGGTGAGAGATGTAGAGAAGGTAGTGTGACCGTGTGAGAGATGATGGCCTTATATAGGTATACTCCCTCTCATTTATCAGATTTATTACATTCGCTTTTAGTGCGGTTTTTTTTAGAATCTTACATGCATATGCATATGACGGTAAAAATGTGCAATGGTACAAATAAAAATGGTGCGGCATATTTGAGCACCTAATTAACAATATACACCAAGTATAATAGTGAAATGAGATGACGTTATCGGATGATACAAAGTCTTGGTAACACCGGGTGATAGCCTTATCATCGTATATTCTCATAAATGAAGTTAAGGATTAGATATCATATATTCTCATTCTTTAGTCGTGTGATTAAGATTGGGGGCGTGTAAGGCCATGTTCAGCCTTGAGCTAGCATGGAAACTGGGCCTTCATTTTTTTATCATCAAAGAACTCAATTCAAATGTCAAAATATAATACACTCGAATATTCATATTCGGGGCTTCATTAATCTATTGGGCACATGACCTCCATTCAATTTTAAGACGTCCCTGATTAAAATTCATGTATGCAAAATATTAGGTCGTAGCTATAATCTTCGAATCTTGTCTGGTTAGGCATGCAAGCAAGCCGGTCAAGATTCTCCTTATTTCCTTGACAAAAATGAACCTTTATTTCATAAAAAAGGTCCCAGATTAAATTTTGTGACGATCTAATAATTGTAATCGTTATTCATATTGCAAGCAAGTAACGCTAAGGCAACGCATTTGAGCCAAAAATCAAATATTAAGGAGAAAATACAGCATTATCATTATTCATTAGATTGATCAGGGAGTTTGTTAGGCATGCATGCAAGCAAGTAATACTAGAAGAACAAGAAGTATGAGCGGAACAAAAAGGACGTAAGACGGTGGCGGCGGTGGAACGGTCGGAAAAATGCGCGGCACCCCTAATATAAAGGCAGCCACAGCCACCAAAAACATGGTTGAACTCCAACCCAAGTAAAGATTATTACTCGTATTGTTGTTTTTGTTTTTTATTCTCATTTGATGAAAAAAATACCTTATTATTGTAATTTTTTCAATAATAAGTCTTTCTTTTTGCCATTGCATAGGCTTGGACCGCTTGGTAGTAAATAACTTCAAATCATACCTTTTGTAAAAATAATAATGATTTACTGTTTGAAAGAGAAAATGAATGAGGTTTATATAGGGGAATGAATGAATGATTAGGGATAGAGTGAACTAGGGTGACAAAGAATTACTAATCTGTCTCCGTTAATTCTTTACTTTTTTCTTATATAATTGGAGTCATTTAGTTACAATTTTGATTTAGAGGTGGTCAAATTAAACAGGCGGGTTGGGCTAACATGGGTGAGGGTCGGGCTTGGGCAGGGGTGCTTGAAACCGGGCCGATAAAGGGGTGGGTCGAGTCGGGATGCTTGCGGCCCGGATGGACGGGCTTAGGCAAGGCCCAAGACTGGCCCGGGTTTGGGGCGAAGGGATTTATATTATGGACTCGAAACTGCTCCGGGGTAAAGGTCGGGCCGGGTCGGGCTACTTGCGGGGAGTCGAGCCTCATGTTCGAATAGCCAGCCCTACCGTCTGACAAATTATTATAATTCCTCAACACTTTTCCCACTAATTAATTTTTCAACTTTGTCTTCGACTTTAGCAACTCTGTTTCTCTTTCATTTCTAATATTATAATCACGCAACAAACAATAAATATATATACAAAAAAGTTGTAAAACAACGAATTCGACGAGATTAAAATTACATGGAATAATTTCAATTATTAATTTATTTCGACAAATTCACGTATATTAGTAACAATAATTTAAACTTGTGGTAACATTTAACAAGCCACTAAAACAATATCTATGTCCAATTTAGTTTTGTCCACATACAAATGACCCTCGTAGGAGTCTCCCTTGTCCGGTCTAGGTTTGGACATGGGAGGTCCACGTCCCTTTTATTTTGTTTCCTAATTTTTTTTCATTGTAAATATTTGAAATAATTGTTGACACAAACTTTATTGAATGTTCACTATAATTAATTCATGTAATTTAAATATGCGAACTTGTATTTTTGAAATTTACTAAATAGAATATTGTAATTTATTGAAATGATTTGTTGTCTTATTTACAATATAATACAAGAGTATATTTTATTTAAAGGTGAAATATAAGAAAATAAAAAATTAGTAATTGTTTCTGTTTAGTAAAATTAAAAATGTGAGGAGAATTATGTCTAATGCATACAGAGTAGTACTTTATCACGAAATATGAACAACTCTCAAATAAATTAATGTTTGAAGCACCAGCAGAAAAATGTAGTGAATGAGACAATATTAATTGCTTTAAACTAACCGTCGTTCTTCATAGACTACACATGCACAGGTCATAACCCATAGCCCAATTGAACAATATCCTCGGGTTTGTTGGAAACTTACATCTGATTGACGATTATTACACCACACTAGTTTTAAACCCGTGCAAAAAATGCACGGGTCGTAATATCAATCACTATCATTGATTACGGAAGCATATAAATTTGCGTAATAAAATTTGCAAGGCCGTGACAATATAAATAGTCATAATTGCATATCCGACGTACATATAAATTTATTTACTAATAACTAACATACGATGAAAATTATCCTACAAATGTATAAGTTATATAAAACTTTACAAATACTCAAAAATTTCTTTGTAAACTACGTTCGTTGTAGTATTGGATGTACGCTTGTTATTGTCGCAAATCAATAGCTTCAAACCTTGTTTGCTTGTGACCCTGGAGATTGCCACATAAAGTTGACCATGACTGAAAACTGGTTTTGGAAGATAAATACTCACTTGAGATAATTATCTACATATTTTGCTTGTTATTTTTTTATTTTGATTTTTAATTATCTACATAATGTCCATGCAGTAAAAGAGCATATTCTTTGCTAATGTTGTCAACTGATCAAACATTTGTGCACTTGTGCTGCTTTCAGAACATATATACGATTCTCGTAATGTTGTAATTTTCAATTTTTTTCATTGAGAATGAGCACTTTTTATAAATTAGGATTATCACCCCGCTACGCTACATTATCTCTAAAAGTCATGATTAATGTATACAATTTGTATATAAATAAATTATAAATTAATAAATTAATTATATTTACATCACAATTATGTCATAGTTTTATGATAAATGTATACATTTTGTATATAAATAAATTATAAATTAATAAATTAATTGCTAATGTTGTCGACTGATCAAACATTTGTGCACTTGTGCTGCTTCCAGAACATACGATTCTCATAATGTCGTAATTTTCAATTTTTTTCATCGAGAATGAGCACTTTACATAAATTAGGATTATCATTTTTTTCTTGCCCCTGTGTGTATGGAGTAATCCACTTTCTCCTTACTTTTTTCTAGTTTTATTTTTATTTTTTTTATTTTGATTATTAATAATCTACTTTTATTCTGTTTTTTTTAATTATTAATTGGGTATTGCCTTTTTACAGGTATATTCATCAAGCAATTTATAGTTCCGTCTCATCAAGCAATTTATTGTTCCGTCTGAGAATTTTTTTAAGTTGCAAAAGTGTTGTAATTTTAATTATTAATTATTAATTGTTTGAAATTGAAATTATTTTTTTAGTTGATTTTTGGACTTTGTTTTATATGAAATTATTAGTTTATAATTTTTTATTTTAATCATGCAATATGAAAATAATATGAAAGTATCTAAACAACATAAAATTATGGAATTGTGAATATGTAAATAAAATATGTAAATAGAGTTTGTAAATATATAAACAGAGGTTAAATAAATCAGTAGAGGAGAGAGGGTAATTAATGTTTTAGTTTTGATGTGGGGCCCACTATTCCTGAAATCATGCAGCCAATCACAGAGCAGCAAATGTTTGTGGATTAGTATATAGTAGATTTTAGAATCAGACGGTTTCACATGTAATACGATATTGTATAAGAAAAATATTTATTTATTACTATTAATAGATGAGTGTCCTTTATATAAAGGATTTCACCGTCTTACGCAATAATTACTCTTATCAAATTTTTGAACGATTTGTACAAAATCAAAATGAACATACAATTTAGATTAGAGGAAACCCTATAAATTCACAATGAAAATGAATAATAGCTCTTCGATGGTTCTCTTATAATAGATTTGAGAAAGAACAATAAAGATGATAACACACAGATTTATGTGGACTAACGGTGTGTTAGCTACGTCCACTGCATAATTAATAGGGTTAGACTTTTATTAATGTTGAGGACTTTACAGAGTTTTCAAATTCAGAATTCAGATTTATGATATGCATAATTAATAGGGTTAGGCTTATGGAGTATATATACTACTCTCTAACACCTAATACAGAAAACCTCGAAAGGCCCAAACCAAATCATAGGCCCAAACCAGAATCCTAGCCTAGAAAGATTAACGGATACCATATAGGTTTCGGGGGCGAGCCCCCACCAGGGCGTTTCACCCCTGCATTTGCTAGACTTATCGCGAGTCTCCAAATTAGTATTTTTAACTACTACAAACGCAAACTAATAGTAAGTGTAAGTAGAGGTCGATCCCACAAGGAAGGTATTTTGTTTACTAAATGTGTGCAAAAGCAAGTAACTAAATGGGGGTTTCGATAACATGTTCTAAGTCTACTAAAACAAAAATGAAATCTAATATAAAGATAATATAATAATTGAAAATGTGTAACAAATATGAGAATGATTCTTGGACCAAGTAATTTCCACCAACAAGTTATGAATTGATTATTGACTCTTCTATTCTATTTCAATATTGAGTACTTTGCTATGAAGTTGTTGACTTCTAATTCCACTTATGAATGATTATTAGTTACAAGCGTAAACAAATATTCCTTACAATATCGTCAATTTAGTCAAGCGCTCAATTGTATCGAGATTGTAGATGAAAGCGATGGAATTTAGCAAAGATAAACGGATGAAGAAAACAAGCGTTGCTTCACTTTGGTTCATACAAATTTAGTCTTGTATAACTCAACGATGATGAAAGCATACGAATTGATGAATTATAATTGCTACAATGAAATAGATAAACAAACAAAAGATTCATTCATCTAATTTAGCAATGGTTAATTAACTAATGACAACTAGTTGATCATTCTAGGTGCATAATTAACAAAACAACAATAATGCAAACTAAATTTGATACTCTAAAAATGAAATAGAATTAGAATAAGAGTCTTACAATTCAAACTAACTTGGCTTCAAGAACTTGTTCCAAGATGTAGAACTTAGCCTTCCATACAAAATAACTAAAACAAACTAGAAATTTAAAGTATTTTCTATGTATTATGATGATTAAAAGATGGAAGAAGATATGTCTAAAGTGATCAATAATCCCTCCTTTTATAGGTCTTCAAAGAACATCTTCATAAATCCTAATAAAACCTCATAAAGTATGGGCATAATGGCTGAATTAAAGAGGAATTAGAAGAGTCGTCGGAATCCAATGCTCAGCCTTTCCACGCAGCTAGCCTCTCCTCGCAGCTAGCTAGTAGCCGCGCCACGCAGCTAGCCGCTCCTCGCAGCCTACTTTTCTTCTCTTTTACGCATTTTGACTCATTGTTTTGGGCTTTGACTTGCTTCAGAATCAACACTCCCATGACATCCTTAGCCCAATACTAACCTCTAAAGAAGCCCTTCTCCACTCATAGCAAGAAATCAATCCAATTACCCCATTAAAACACACAAGTCCATTATCAAACCAACACTCAAGACATAAGCACTAAAATTCCCAAATATGCTTCTTAACCCATCATTTAATCATCAAAATAACTTTATTAACCCCTACTAAACTAGACTAATCACACCCCTGCATTGTCACTCGAAGTGGTCACAAAACTGATTCAAGGCATAATTGCAACAAGTTCATTCGCCTTACATACTGTTAAACATCTAACGGATAGAGTACATACTTCCTCCATTCAACTCCACTCTACCACTTTCTTTTTTGTACACTATTAACAAGCGATCATATAATTGCAATTTTCTCTCAATATATAAGTAAAAAATATATTCATGTGTGATCTTGTTTGATTCGTCTTTATGAGTACATTATTAATATATAACTTTTATAATTTTTGCAAACACGTAGCTAACGATATTTACCGTGCAAAACTCGTCTCGGCAAATGTGAAAATTTTTTTTGGTAGAGTGGAGTTGAATGGAGGAAGTATATCGTAAGCTTAAATATTTATAAGCTTGTTGACCATTAAGGAAAGGTTTATTATTATTGTTAGGAGAATACGGCCTTGTGATAAAAAAAGATGTTTATGACATCTCACAAACGCTTTTACTTTTACGGAGTATTATTTATGGAGTACTTAGTTGTAATGTGTTATAAAATTGTGACGTGTTATAAGAATTTGTATCTGGATTATGGTCCTAATATTTTCAATTTCGTAATGCTTCGACCCTATCCAATTATATAAATTATGAATTTTATATCGTATAGCATATTATTTTAATCATAGAGCAAGCTTATGCTGCTATCTTGTTTCGTTCCAAGAAAACCACTACAATGCACGCAGCTCCCTCGTAGAATTTGATTATTTATACGAGTACTATTCTGCTAGAAAAAACTTGCATGTATTGGCGGAGTAGGCTGAACACTCTACGCTTTCCACACCAATTGCAATTCTTTCTATAACCTCTAAAACCTCTCCTTTCAAGCCTCATCTGCAATAAGTTACACCAATAATGACTTATTGAGGGAACGCAAATGCGTACTATACGACCTTCGTATCTGCGACTCGAATAATGTGACCGTTTTGATAAATAATGACCGTTTTTAGTCAAACAGTTATCTTATGACTAAACAGTGATAATCTTTTCAAAGTGATCACTATTTATAAAAGAATGGTTACTATTTACTAAAAAGTTATCACACTTTAATATTTTAACGAAAAACACGAAAATAACAGTTATACACTTGTACACAAGAATTGTTGAGGGAAAAATGGAACTAGATTGTACACTTTAATAACAGTTATACACTTGTACATGAAAACTCTCACGGTACCCTCCAAGTTTGACATTTTGCCCGAAATATCCAAATTTTTTACCCGAAAAACTTTGGGTGGTCGTAGCTCGGGTTTAAAAACTCGGAAAATGACGATTTTTTTTCAAATCGTTCATCTTTCCGAAAGTTACGATTTGAAAAAAAAATTAGTCGTATTTGGATTCCGTGGCTAGGAGTTTTTTGTATGTCAAAGTTTTTTTTACCAAACAAACTTTGAGTGACCATATCTCTTGGTTACGAGTTCAGAACTCGCCAATTTTTTTTTTCAAATCGGTTCTCGGAAAGATGAACTTGGAAAAAAAATCGTCATTTTACGAATTTTAAAACCCGAGCTATGGTCACTCAAAGTTTTTCGGGTAAAAAATTTGGCATTTCGAGCAAAATGTCAAACTTGGAGATTAATGTGGGAATTTCCGATTTTTTTACTAGATTGTACATCTATTTATCTTCCTCCTAAAAAAGTAGCTAACCTCTTCGAGTGGACGTGGCAAATGGGACATTTGGGTAGTTGTGTATCGTTAGGGTTATTTTCGGATCAATAACTCTTCGGGTTAATTTTAAGTCGGTCAATTTTGTACTGAGTCATTTTTGGTCGAGTTACTCTGGGTCGTTTTGAGCAAAATTTTGCCTTAAATAAGTCCTTTCGGGTTATTTTGGGTCTATCGAATCATTTCGAGTCACTCTAAGTCGATTCACTTTGGGTATATCGGGTCAAGTTTGGGTTTAACTTTTTGGATCATTTTCAGGTTCAGACCAGCCTTATTGAGTCACTCAGCTTTTTGAAGTCTAGCATACCTGGAGAAATTGGCCCGATACGAATGACCCAACCCAACACCCAAACTCAAGACATGCGCCTGAATTGACCCGCCCCAATTATACCGACCCGTATGTTTATGTTGGAGTATTGTTGTAAACTTATTATTACCCATATAAAACTTGATAATAATTGATCCAAAAATAACCCAACCCAATTCAACCCAAACTCATACAAACCCGAAATTAACGCAATTCAAACCCGAACCTGACCCTCATTGACTCGTTTATCGGGTCTACTCCAAATCGTTTTAGACTTTACACTAATTCTCACATGCGTCACTACAAAAGCTAAAAGTCCAAAACCGAAGTACCTAACCCAAACCCAAACCCAAACCCAAACCCAAACCTATAAATATCCCGCGAAGCTGTACTCCTCTTACCTTGTGTCCTTGTATCTTCCCTCTGTCAAGTCTCAAACACTAGAATGGCGGAAACCAACGACGTTGGTACGAAACCCGACATGTTTGCGATGTCCTCTCGTGGTAATTTTAATTTATGGAATAAATAATTAGTTAGTTAATTAATTAATTAATTAGGCTAGGTGTTGGATTAGTACTCACTACACTCAATTACGATTTTGGTTTGTTTTGTTGAATAAAAAATTAACAGAATTACGCGGGTCGAAAAGGAAAAGCACTGGTTCTTCTTGTTCGGATGTGTGGGACGACAAGCTTAAGAAATCAATGGCGAAAATCTTGGCTCGTGGTAACTTTAATTTTAATTATGCAATTATTAGTAGAATTAATTAAGCAAGGTGTTAAATTGGGGTTTAATCACAGAATTACGAGGCGAGTCGGATTATGTTGTTTCACCTGAGTTTGAGTTATCGGTGTTAAATGGTTGGCCCTTTGTTGCCGCTCTTTATCAACGCCACATTCATGTCTTTTCCTCCGTCTCACTTCTCTCTTCCTCTCAGGTATTTGAATTTTAAATGAGGGCGCACGTTAGAAAAAACGCTCTTCAAAATAACTGCCATAATGATTATTTCTAATCTCAAACATGACTCAATTCTTGCTATTCTTATAGGATGAAGAAAAACCATCAATGACGACATACCCTTGTCATTCAATCGATGTCAATGCGAATCACATTGTGTTGCTTAAATTAGACCGCAATCCGGGCTTTAGTGATACCAGCAAAATTCATGTTACATCTACATACTTATCATTGATTAATCTCAATGAGCCGGAGACGGATATGGATACAGATACAAAACAGAAAAACAAGCCTACCTATATTAATTCACTGCTCAGATATAAATTGCACAAGCTCCTTGTGTTGGACCAACCGGTTACTAATACAGATACTACTTCTTCCACGGTTCCCACCGATATATTCCGCAACCGCCCCCAACCATTTACTCTAGATACTACTTCTTCCACCTTCCGAGGTATCCACCATTTACCATAACGGCTACCATTTAAGTGAATTACATACGTTTTTGTATAATCTATGTATGATATTCAGTAGAACAGAGCGAGTACCATTTACCGTGTACCTTGGAATTAAACTTATTCCTATGTATCCTATGTATTTTTTACGCTACAGGAACCAAAAAACAGAAATTTCTCAAGCAAACCGTTCAACAACAAGACTTGGACCCGACAGTTAGTTCTCAACTATGCCAGAAGCTAGAGGTAAACATTCGTGACTATTGTTACCGATTGAGCCTATTACAAGTGTATTGTGCGACTAATAACGTGTTTTTATTTTTTTGCAGCATTTGATCAGTTCAGTTATTGCTGAACAAAACGAGTTGAATGCACGACTCTGGAAGCTCTTTGACAATAGTGCCCAGCCAAGCTTAGTTTCTCGTGTTCTTTGTCGTGGATCTTCAACACAGTATGCGTGCACTCGTTTATCCTACTAGCAATTGCATTAGACATTTAGATTTGTCAATCCTGGAATTGGCTAATCGGCCTACTTTCAAGTTCCATCATTCTATCCATGTATTTTTAATTAGTCAATTGTGGTCTTGTTTTATAAAAGCTAATACGAATTTGAATAATTCTGCAGGTACAGTGAATTGTTGAACAGTATTCATACTTCAATACTCTTTCAGCGGTATGCTACACGACAGCTCTGTGACTTTCTTTCAGTAGAAACCGCTCCATTAAGGGGTAAGTGTACTTTTTCAGTAGCCTTGATTGCAAAGTGTTCTAGTTTCGTCATAAGGTTTTACGACCAATTTCCCATGCTTCATTAGTGTGTGTTTGCTGAAATTTTTTCTCCTACCGGCTACCTCTGTGGTCATGAAATTAATAAGAGACTTGAGAAGAACGTATTTATTTTACGCCTTTCTTTTTTTGAGGTGCGAGTGAGCTAGTCTCGTTGGGGATTGAAGGCAATTACTGGGCAGATCCCTTCAAAAAAAATTCTCCATTCACAAGAGCCAGGAATCATCAAATGTGATAGTATTCGCGACCTTTGTCCGTTACAAAACCAGACTGACTAGGGTTCTAAATCTTGGCTGATATGTATAGTTAGTGAATCTTATGAAGAATGATTAAAAAGAAAATAACCAGCGAATCTCCCAAAAATCATCTATCCAATAATTCTTTATAGCTAATGTTGGAATAATGCCTTGAATCTGTGTGTTATCGTCTTTATTGTTCTTTATTTGTTCTTTCTCGTTTCTGTAATAACAGCCAATGTACATCCAATTTCCTAATTTTAACTCTACAGAAACAAAAGACTGCTCGGTTGACAAAGATCGGAACTCTGGGATTTATCAGATGGTGAGTTTTAAACTCAATCAGAAGCAGCAGACTGTATTGTATCTTAATCAGGTATGTAAAGACTGTAGCAGATTAATGTGCTTTAACTTACGGAGCTTTGATCTGTCACTTTTACTCTTCCACTGAGACGATTAGTACTTTCAAATGGATGGTTTTGATGATTCGGACTTTATGAATTGAAATTAAACTGGCCAAATTAACGATATACTGAATTTATATTTTTACGGTCTAGAATTAATTTGATAGTCATAATCTATTTTAGCCATAGCAGAAGTGTATGTATAGATTAAGTGCCGCTAAGCCGCTAATGTGGGATTCTGCACAGGATATGGTGAGAAGGTTGATTACATTACAAGAGCATCTCGATACAGACTTGATTTCTCGTACACTAAATTCTACGTCTGCTATCTCATGCTACGGTGAATTGGAGAAGAATCTTGCTACTTCATTAGGATATACAAGAGAGGCTACAAGTGACTTGTTTGCTTTCACTAGTCGAATGTTGAATGATGCTAGTGGAGATGTCATGTTGTCGTCTCCCACGCACAACAAGCAAGTGTCTAGTGGAGGAGGTTCTGCCAACCTGTTAACCGGGTTTAGCATGTATTGCTTGTCCGACACTGCGTTTACCAAGCTCTCATTAGATTCCGGCAGTGGGTGGGCAAGGACAACCACTTGATGCTGATCCATCATTATTTGCAGTAGTTTCACTGTCTTTGAAGTTTAGAATAACAATGTTCAATTGTACAGAGTGTTCCTTTTCTGATCTACAGTAACAAATACCGACAAACATGCTCTTTTATTTTTATCTATTTATACCAGGGTAGGATATAATATAGTGTCGTCCGTTCAAGGATAATGACGAATTCCATAAATTATACTAAGTGAAAGGGTGATATCAAGACTTGGCAATTTTTCATTTGTGTCATTTTATTTTCCATTGCGACGACGAATTCGTAGTCGTTGCATGGTCAGACGGTCAGTGGTCACTTAACAAAAGTTGTTAATGTTAAGACTTAAGATAGTAGTGAGTGTGTCCATTTTGTTTATTTTACTATTGGTCAATTAATCAACTTAACTCTTATATTTTTATGTAAACAACCAAATAACCACTTTAGGAGCAATGTCTAGTTAAACAATTCTACCTCGAAGTGAAATATTTTCAATTTAAAGGAGATCATAAGCAATAAGTTCACATATGCTGTCTTGATGTCGACGACATTAGACAGGGACTATGAATACTTGTATTAGTAGTGAAATAATTGTACCGAAGATGTATTAGTCTACAGATGGGGTATTGTGGATAATAAGTCTCTTGTTTGAATCCTTCCTTCTCTTGTAATGTGGTTAAGTATGTGCTTCGTTAGAATAGAAAAAAAAGTAGTGAAATAAATGTGATAATAGCGAGAGTGTTAAATAAACACTAACTAATACGGAGTAATATGAGTTTTACAAAGGAACCATTATCGCGGGAGTAAAAGTAACGATAGTAGTAGTGCGAATAGTTGAATTATACTAGTAATATCAGGGTGTTAGAGCAATAGCAATAGTAGTTCTTCTCATTGGGGTTGTGACTAAGAACTTTATTTCAAAAGTTCATCTAATGTATATTCAAAAGTTTGTTCTTATTTTTAAGAACCAAGTTCTAAAATAAGAACTAAGTTTGTAAGTATAGGAAAATTGACACCCAATAAATATGACTTTATAAAATGTGAGGAATTAATTACCATTGTTAATTTTCTTTCTAAGAACTTAATATATAAAGTTTATCTATTGTGAACAAAAGTCCTTAAATATTGAGGTTGGTGTGTATTATGACATGACATAGAAAGAACTTTATTTAAAGTTCTTCTATTGCTATTGCTCTTAACAAAGGCATTTTCAGAATTTGATGAACGGGTTGCGTAAAAATTAGTTATTGAGTTGGACAAAAAAATTTAATATAAGAATTGGACCTATAAACTTTGTACAAAATAGTGCGTACTTACTTAGTAACATTAACCACTCGACCCAAATAATTAATATTCTCCTTTGCTAAACAATGTCCTATTTATTTTTGAGTAAATTACAAATAACTCCCTTATATATATAATCAACATTTTTCAAATAACTCCCTTTTATAAATTTTTATCCAAATAACTCCCTTTTAAAACATGTTTTTATACATATCAATGTCTTGTTGTCCGGAATTAGACTTATTTTAATAAAAGCCGACTTATCCTTCCTTAAAAAATAATTCCTAGACCGATACTTTAGTTTCATAGCCCCATATTTGTTCCAAACCTTTCTCAAAAGATAATAAGCTAAGTTTATTTTTAATTCACCTGAATCATACACACTTAAGTCCCAACTTTATAAGTTATGTTTCTTATTTTAATGGACTATTTCGTGATTAAGGAAGTAGATAATAGTTCAATATCTTATGCATGTGAAAAATAAATGAAAAAATTGAGTTTTTGCCAGAAAATTTCAAAATGTAAGTCTTATTAAGGAAAAGAGGTATTGATTTGTTTAAAAACATGTTTTAAAAGGGAGTTATTTGGATAAAAAGTTATAAAAGAGTGTTGTTTGATAAATGTTGGTTATATAAGGGAGTTATTTGTAATTTACTCTTTATTTTTGGAAAATGGGCACCTTCTTTCAGAATTGCGTGCCTCTGGATATTAGTGAATATATAATTGATAAATAGATTACGAATTAGGCAACCAACGTAATTGTATTTCAACAAGCTCCCTCCGTTTTTGTATATTTTTCGAGATGATCATTTGATTTTAATTTTTACGAACATATAGTAACTCAAAAATTATATGTAATTGTATTTCAACAAAATACTCCCTCTGTTTTTGTATGTATATATGACGCTTTTATTTTTCGAGGTGACCCTTTAACTATATTTTTTACAAAATCTAATAGTTTAAAAATTAAAGATAAATATTGATAATCTAACCAGAGCCGAACACAAGAACTAGTAACATCTTGATTTTGAATCTTGTATTACAATTAGATCTTAATGAATCAAAGAGTATATGATAAGAAGTGTAAGAGCGTAGAGTTTAATAGTTTTCCATTTTGGGGCACATGATAAATGTTCAATGATAAAATGGAAAATGGCACATCTTAGAAAGCTGTAAAATGTATTTATTTCCATTTGTTTGGATTTTATGTTAGATCTATGAAACATTTTTTATATACTTCATATAGCATGTTATCGTGCATTTAACTATTAGGATAACCTATTTTTCGCTCAAATTATTTATAAAATTTATCGGTTTATAGATAATACATCAGAGTTTGTACATTTAATTGTATACTTTCCGAGTTTAATAATAAATTTTTTATTTTTTATTTTACAGAATATGAGTTTTTACAATAAAGCTTTAAGCTTGTTCACTTAAATATTAAACTGAAAAAACACAACATTGCTCAAAGACTATACTTATAAATTCAATTAATTTTGAATTTTTTCATCAAAAAATTATTATGTAACTTATAAATTATAAATACTAAAAAAATGTTTAAACTAAAAAACTAAAACGGTATGAGGTAATACATCCGATTCGTAATCCTTTTTTCCAAACTTTCTCATATATGAGACATTGTATTACTTCATATTCATTGTTCAATTTCTCTCATTAGTTAAAGGTTTATGATGACACATGCATATTTAGCTCCTCTAGTTTATAGCTATTAGACGCAAATTTTACTCTACGATAGTCGTACCGTTTGGATACAAAAAGTGACAAGATAAATAGACCATTTTACTACTTCCTTCCCGGTTAATTATTTGCCTATTTCATTTTAGGAAGTCTCATTTATTTGTTTACCTCTCTATATTGAAAATGTTTACTATGAGTAGTTAGGTTATCCTATTGCTCTATTGTACATTTTTCATCCATTACCTAAGTACAGTTTACTTATGATCCACTCCTCCCTCCTTGTTCTTTATGACAAAAACAATGGTAAACAAATCACCGGGTTATAAAATGGTAACTGTTTACTAATATGGTCACTTTTGTGAGATTCGACTGTAACACATTTTATATATTTAGGTATTAGGTACTCTAGGTGATCCATTCGCGTAATTAGGTACTCCCTCCTATTACAATCAATTATTTGCCTTTGATTAAAATATTTCTCACAATGAAAATATAAAAGGTAAACAATTGAATGGGGCATAGGGAGTACTTTGTTAAGTAAGGACGTCTTAAAATAAATAGAGGTCCGGTGCAACACAAAAAAAATGAGGCTCCAAATATTAATGCATAAGAGTACTATAATTTGAGGATTGTATTGAATTTCATCAATTAAACTTGTAGATTCGATGATAAAAACCAAAGACATGGTTCCACGCCCGTGGTTGCAAGGGGCATTAGACACCCCTAACGATAAGGCATTACTGGTTGTGTTATTTTAGTACGACCCTCTCACATACAATGTAGACTCGAATTGTGTAGAATTTACATCGTTGATGTCAGAGAATAGCACTTGAACTAATACACTAGGTGATGTGCCCGGTCACGTAATTAACCATATAAAAACACAAAGATTAAAACATGATTTTGACGACACCTTACAAGAATAATTATATTAATCTCATCAATGAAGTTACACACTAGATATCATCATATTAATTATTTTTCTTCTTCAATTCAGTTAAAATATTAATCATGAAATTCAACATTTGTTTGATCAGGGAATTTTGATGGCGTGAAAGCAAGGTGGAGAAGGAGGAGAAGAAGTACAACCGGAACATAAAGGACGTACGACGGTGGCGGTGGCGGAACCGTCTCGAGCATGAGAGGTGTCACCAACATAAAGATAGCCAAAGCCACCAAAAACATGATTGAACCCCTACCCAAGTATAAAGGGTTGTTATTGTTATTGTTGTTGTTGTTGTTGTTGTTGTTGTTGTTATTGTTATTTATAGTCATTTGATTTTTGAAACAATACCCTAAACTTTAGATTTTTTCTAGGAATTTTTTTTCTAGGCTTAGTAATAATAATAATAATAAGTCTACTTCAACTAAAGCTTAGTGAAAATGATGTGAGTCATTATTTAGATGAGAAAATGATATGGTTTTATATAGGCAAGATAGGGGTGGATTATTGTACTAGGATAACAAAGTTTTAATGAATTGCAAGAAATAGAAGTTATAAATGAAGTAGAAAAAGGTTGGATCTTGTGTCTTAGTCACATGTTTCATACTTTGTTACAACAGATACAATCACTAAATTGGTGGGTTGTGTGTTTCGATTATTTGTTTAACTTTGATTGAAATACCCTTCACAGTTTAATGTAAACGGTAATTAAAAGATTGATCAGATAAAAAAAGTACATTGTTTATTTATTTTAATTAGTTCTAGTGTGTTAGATATAGAAGAAACGAGACAAATGACGGGATGCCAAATAGGATACAGAATCCTTATTGTATGTATCTACAAAAAAACTATGCGAATTATGGATATAATATACTAAAAATTTATGAGTAAAGTTTTGAAAAGAGTGATAAAACGACAAACGAAAATTGTCGATTGTGTAAATATGTTAAAAAGTCGTCGTGTATACAAAATCTTTCACCCATATTTTGTATGTATGTTAATAAGTCGTTGTGTATACAAAGTCGTCGTATACACTTTAATTAACATGATAATGATATATATACTCCGTATAATGTAATTATATTCTCATATGACTATATGAGGAAGTGCAACCGACTCAAATCTATGATATTTATTTCTTTTAAAAAAAATAGTTACAATCAAGGCACTGAAGACAATTTAATTCACAATAGATATAAATCAATCTATATCCCCGGGATACTTGTTTAACATATGAAGGCTTGTTATTTGGCAAACCATTACAGGTACCTTATTTAACTAAAATTTTTAAAAGTGCTTGGCAAGTAATTTATTTAAACAAATAAGCTATCTGAAATTAAATGTTACCTATCTACCTAAATTGATTTAATTTTCTTGTTCTAATCCTTCAATTTGTAATATTAAACTATTATCATATCCTTTTACGTCATTTTTACCAAAAATCAGCTACATTTTTACGGTATTTCACAAAACAATTTTTATGTAATTAGTTAGCTTATCAGCTTCTTATTTTAAGCTACTTTATCAGTTATCTTTTAAGATTTCAACAATAATTTTAGTTAAGTTTACCAAACAGAACCGAAAATTATTACCACTCACACCAATTAACTTTGTTGGTATGGCTTAGTTATAACTTATAAATAAAGTTGTTCTTTATTAAAAGAAAATATCTCACAACAAAATCACAAACTCTCATTTAAGACGGGTCAAATACATATCAAACTACCCCACTTGTTTGCCTAGTAAAAATCAAAAGTTTTGTATTTATTATCATCATGTTATAGTATTTGATTCGTTTAAAACTTAAGATGGATAATGTCAGTGTTAAGTGAGAATTTGTAATAACAAGATATTGTTATATTTTCACCCAAAAACACTTATTGTCTTGTGGCCGTTTTTGTTTTCCTCCCTATTTTGGGGTTTCGACAGATAAGATTATTAAGGATATCACAATTAAAGTTTTAGGGTACATCGACTCACTATTGTCAGTTTCACTTTGCTTTTCGTTTCGATAATGAAGTCCATAAGTAAACCTTCTCTTACAATATTGTATGCATGGTTACATTTTAGAGAAGAAATAATTTATATGGAGATTAACCTATATATGCAAACTTACATTTTGATCCACTGTATCAAATTTGTAGGGGATGGATGAGTAGTACTATGCGTGGCTAGATATTGGCTACTTTCTTTATTTTTCGAGAAATTTTAAAAAAAAATATACGAATTTGACGGGATTTTGATTCATGTCCGTAAAATGTATGTGGTGGGAATATTTACGCTGGTCGCGACAAGCCTATTGCAATCCTCCTCCTTTATCTGCGATTGGGACCGACAATGACTATTACAAGATATTAATGGGCAGAGTCAGGATTTCTGTTGTTTTTTTTATATATAAAACTGGGGGAGTAGAAAAGTTGCTTTCTAAACAATAACTAGAATTGTAAATTTAACTGAAATTTCAAGATAAGCATGTTTAAATTTTGAGAATTTGGGTGAGTTTTTGAAACCTAGAAAGAATCGAAAGACGACAAGAGCATATAAAAAGCGTATAGTTGTCGTGTATCGATTTTTATAAATACTTTTTTTAGGAAGGATTATTTTAAATACTTAAATGACATTTAGTTATCTAATCTATAAACTATATCAGAATAACGAGAAAGGAATAATTGTTTAGATTTTGTATTTCATATTCTAGTAGGAGTAGATCTTGATCATTAATTATAGTATGCGACTACAAAGTATCTTAATCTATACCCTACTTGCCGAATCCGGGTCCTCCTCTAGCATGTATGCATGACTTGACCCATCCCCGCCTCATATGGGCCATATATGTCCGGGCTGACCTTCTCCCACCCGACCCGACCAATCCATATGTTTTACCAGGGCTAACTTGACCTAAAAATAAAAAGATATTGATTCAACAAAATTTGGTACCATTTATATTTTTACCCCAAATCGGTCCGACTGTGCCACCTTTAAACTTTTACGTACTCACTAAAATGTCTCAGTTCACATTATGAACTCCATCATTCTGTTACATAAGCCACACAGTAATTGTAGTAATTGAATAGTTTATATGTACTACTCTATATTGAAGTTGAATATTAAAACGGTTTTTATAACATGTAGTCTAACGACACACATTAATACGTTGAATATGGAATTATGAAAAGATTCACATCATATTCTAATCAAAATTGCAAGTATAAACTTACTTTTAACATAATAAGTGAGAATATTTTACAAATCTTTCCATATTCAACTTATTAACATGTGGTATAGGGTACACGTTTAGAAAAACCGATATGAAAATAGTAACTTTGCTATCATGCGTCGTCTTTTTTGTAAAGAAAACGTATTTAGTAGCATCAAGTATATTCTCTTACTTCACGAAGGAAAAAATAATTTCTAAATATGCTTAATTAATTAGGTATAGGTTGAATGGTTGATACACCACTTATGCTTTTATAACCTTGATCAAATTTTATATGGTGCAGGTGGTACGGTGTTGAAATTCGTTGAATAATAATATTATAATTATATACTCCGAATATATATGACCTAATTTGATAGTGAAGGTTCGAGTCTTTGACAATGTTATGTGCAATTTTAGAGTCTTAAACTAAAGCAACCACCAATTAAATACGGAGTACTAGTTTAAATATGAACTGATGATCGATTTTGTACTAAGCCTTAACCTTAACTCTATCTGTCTCAATCAATAATTTACATTTACTTTATTTGCTACTCATAAAACTGCAACGAGGGTACGTACGTTTCTGTGAGACATTGTTGTGAGTCGTGACTAAACTTTTTTTTTTTTGACAACACGAAAATGAATAACCTACAAGGCCCTATTGTGAGCTATTCTATCATTACAGCCTCTCGGACAAAAACTAAGAGACATATAGTGGAAATTTTTAGCCATAAGGTAAATTTCTTTCAGAGTCGGTTTTATGTCTTTTGATGGTCTTAATTCCTTCACCAGCAATGCAAAGAACCAGGTTTAGGCAATCTGTACTGAATTTTTTTTTTTATGGTTGTGACTAAACTGACTATATATATAGTTATATGAAGTTTATAATTAATTGGAGGAAATAAAGCATAAAATATGAAAAGTTATTTCAATAAATATGAATGAAGAAAAATAATACTAACCCATAAATGTAATTCCTCCAAAGGTTCGAAAAGATGAAACATCAAGGACTTTCGTTTCAAGCTTAAGAATCAATTCGGGCAACAATATGCTGTTTAAACTTGATATTTGGATCATAATTTCTTTATCACCTAGTTTACTTGTCGAAATTGAGCACGGATGTTTGTTCTCTGATGAATCTTTTACTTGTTTTAATCTCGGCTTTTGCTCATGGCTGAACTCACTGGATTATGTTATGGAACGAATGATAATTTAAAAGTACGTAGACTGTTCTCGTTATATAAGAAGGTTCTAATAAAACCTTCTCTAGGGTTTTAATTACAACGCATTGTTTTCAATGGATTATGTTATAATCTAGAGTGTCGAATTAAGTCCAACATGTTTAATTGAATGGTCTCCTGTAAAATCGATTTACAATGTAAAAATAAGCCATTGTATGACTAGCTATAAATCTATAATTAGTCTTATTTGAGAATTTGTACAACATGATCTTCTAATATCCTCATCTTCTTCTTCTTCGATCTTCTAATGGTAAGCGTGGTTCATGTTCGATTTTTGATTGAAAGATGACAGCTCTTCATTTAACTTGTCACAATTCAAATTGTTAACTCCATTATTCTGTTACATAAACACAAATATTTGACTGTTAACTGAATTGTTTATGTATGTATTATATATTCGTAAGTACTAAAAGGAATATAAAACTATTACGGAATATAATAATTTTTAGGATTTATAATATGTAAATATTGTGATAGTTTTAATAAATAAATTACTATAGATTGAGAAACAATCTTTAGAATTATAATACGTACGATATTTAAATGAAGAAAAAGATGAATACTAACCCATAAATGTATGTTGTAGAAAGTGCTTCCTCCAAAGGTTCGAAAAGATGAAACATCAAGGACTTGAAGGTCATCCGTCTCAAGCTTAAGAATCAATTCAGGCAACAATATGTTGTCTAAACTTGATATTTGGATCATAATTTCTTTATCTCCTAGTTTAGTTGTCGAAATTGAGCACGATTGTTTGTTCTTTGAGACGTCTTTTACTTTTAGTTTTGGTTTTTGCTCTTGAATGAATTCATTTGAGGCCCCTTGTAACATTGAAAATTTTGATAAAAGGTCGTCTTTCTTATGAATTAGATCGTCGACTTCCTTTTGTAACTCGGGTATGTATTTCAAAACGCGGCCTACTGTAGCGGGAATACTTGGCTTTCTCTGTAATCAAAATCAAACAATGTACATGATTAAACAAACATATATACGTAAAAAAAAAAAAAGCATCAATCCATTAATCGAAAATTATAATGACTTATTTTGTCACATAAATAGGTACGGAGTATTTAGTTATTTACCTTATGATCATTAGTAGGAAGCAAAGAACGAAGAGTAGAATACAAGTAATTAATCTTCTTACGACGATCTCTCTCGCTTGCATTATGATTAAGTTTCTTAGCTAAAACGTTTCCACATGAATGATTATTCCCTGAACTTACACTTCTTGGTGATTCACTTCTCTTCATAATAACTTCTTGATTATTATCTTGAACATTATTATTATAATCATGAATATTATTATTATCTTGAGCTAAAGAAGTTGAAAAATTAGGAAGAACAATATAATAGAATCCAAATTCCAATTATCTAAATGAATTGATTGTTGCATAGGAGGGTATTCCCATCCTAGAGTAGGCAAAAGAGGAGACAATGCCAACATTTTTTGGACAATTGAATCTTCTTTAGATGCTAATTAAGTAGGTTAAGTTGATCTTAATGATTAAGGTTATGTAGATGTGTATTTATGTTTGTTGATTGTTGGTATTATAGTTATTCGATTCTCAACAACTACGTACACTTATACTATTAGTTATAATTTATAATATAGTGAAGTATTAAAAAGTTAGTTTAAAGAAGTATTAACAATTAATTAAAAAGTGGGGAGATCGAGATAATGATGGTTTGATACTTTGATTATAATCAAACAAGTCGTAAGATGAACACGACATTTTGTTTAATATAGTATAATGTGTGTACGCCCCGTCGATGCTTGTGCTACCTTGAGGGAGTATCATGAATATTTTAGTTATTTATCAACTTGTTAATACATTTAACACATATACATACCGATAGTGATACGGTGACACACGGTGTCATCAAATCTCGGCGACACCCTCACATATTTTATATAAGTCCACCATTTTAGTGGTTCCTTAAATAAAGTTCCACCATTTTAATGATCTCCTATAAATACATGTAAAAGGATATCGCCGATATTCAGCGACACCGAAAATTGTTATCTCCTTTCCCTACACATGTATACACATAGCAAATTTAGAGCTTGAAAGCGAGAAACTATATTTATTATGTCTTATATTAATAATATTCTTATAAAAATTTTATTTTATTTATATTTATGATATACTTATTGTATTTATGAATATCTCAAAACAGAATTATTAGTTAAATCCCCCTATATATAAGACTCTTTCCACTTAATTTGACCTACATTGTTGTAAGTATTAATCTCTTTTGTAGTTAGAAGTGACATTTACAATTTGTTACATTTTCGTACATTTTTTGTTATTTGTAAATACTTAAAAAGATTTATCCTTTTAGGCATGCATGCGTAAAATAGGTCAAGGAGAAGCGGAGTTCGATCGGTCTCATTACCGCTAGGCAAATGAAGCTGACAATGTCGTTTTGGACTCAGATTTGTTAAGTTTGATTATTATTATTATTATTATTATGATTAAAGTTTGTTAACATTTTCCGGATAAAGTTTACAAAAGTTAATACTTGGTATTATTTAATTAATCATTTTGACGTCTTTTTATACTACAATCCAAAAAAACATACGGAGTATATTCGAAGGACAAAATGGAAAATTAGTTATTAACAAAGAAACAATAAAATAGAGAGTAATAAAGTAGGCACGGCCGCACGCCATGCCCAATATAAAAAGCCACATAAGCAAAGGGCTCGTGGCTTCATGTATCAGATTATCAGATGTCTCCCAAAACCTGTGGACTATTTATTTAATTTAATTTCCACAATATATTTAATTTTGATTTACATAAGACTTAACGCCTCTAAATAGTTTTCTCTTCATTCCAATCATTTTTTTATATTTGATGAATATATATAGGTTACTCCTATATTTTAATCAAATATAAAGAAATAATTGAAATGTAGGGAATATGAGTTAATGTACTTGTGTAAGTCTCTTTTATAATAAATCATCATATAATCATATATGGAGTAACAAATACTTTGATGCTTGATGCCTTTATCTTGGAATCTGGTGCTTGTTGAAAATTATTTTAGTGGGGTTATTTAGATAATAAGGAATATATTTTGATTTTACAATTACACTTGTGTAAAACTGTTTTATATATAAAATTATTGATACGAGGTATGGGTTACTCATCGTGCTTATATTTTAAACTTAAACCTTTAGCTATTGCTGAAATCTATCATCCACGTTAATCTCAAATCCGTGTTCTACCACTGCATACGAACGTCACTTGCATAGTTGCATATACTTAGTATTTTTTTTTGAGGAATCTCAATACGTCGGATTTGGAAGGACCTATTCATACATTGCTATATGTTTTCCTCATATTATTCCATTATTTAGGAGAGATCGGCAACAGTTGAAAAGACTTTGTAGGACTAAATGTCTAAATCTCAGAGGAAATGAATTAAAATAACATTGTTTCAAATTAGGTTTGATCCAATAATGAGTCAAATAAGATCTAATACACTTTGTTAGTTAAACACAAAAAGAAGAATTCGAGTAAAAAATAACATAACGATTGCAAACCAATGTGCTTAACACAAATTATCGTATAAAATCATTGTATGCAAAACTCTAGCCTAATAACGAGAAGTCCAACTAAATTAGTGTTAATAAACGTGTAAAAAATATTTGATTGATATTCTATATTGATAACTTGTGTAGTTAAAATTGTTAGTATTCAATATAAGCTAACAAGTTATCAAAATATAATGAAGTGTCATGTTATTGAACTTCTCATATATTCTAGAATGGTATAATAAAAGAGTTGTTTCCTTAGATAGTGTGACGATTTTCCTCAATATATATATAAGAAGGTGATAAAAAAAACCTTCTCAATTCACACATTGATTTCAATGGTTAAAGACGTGAGCTATAACTCTATAAATGTTGAATTAAGTTCAACATGATCAGTTGGTCTCTTATAAGATCGAGCTGAGACGTACACCGTATGTATATATATATTATATAAACTATTATATATAATTTGTACAACATGATCGATCATCAACTTGTTCTTCTTCTTCTGATCTAATGGTAAATATGATTCATGTTCTGTTTTTGAATAAAAGATGGCAACTCTTCATTCAACTTGTCGCAATTCACATTATTAACTCCATCATTCTGTTAACAAAAATATACATATTGGAATGTTAATATGTGCATCTTCTACCATTAATAATTACTCAGCTCTATGAATTAATATTTCAATCATTTGAACTAAGGAAAAGAATACTAACCCATAAGTGTATGTTGTAGAAAGTGCTTCCTCCAAAAGTTCGAAAAGATGAAACATCAAGGACTTGAAGGCCATCCGTCTCAAGCTTAAGAATCAATTCAGGCAACAACAAGTTGTCTAAACTTGATATTTGTATCATAATTTCTTTATCTCCTAATTTACTTGTCGATATTGAGCACGATTGTTTCTTCTTTGAGGCCTCTTTTACTTTTAATTTCGGCTTTTGCTCTTGAATGAACTCATTTGAGGCTCCTTGTAATAATGAAAATTTGGATAAAAGCTCGTCTTTCTTAAGAACTAGATTATCCACTTCTTTCTGTAACTCGGGTATGTACTTCAAAACACGTCCTACCGTGGCAGGAATGCTTAGCTTTTTCTGTAATCGAAACAATGTACGTTCATAGTCAGTTAAAATTTACGTAAAAAAAGTATGAATCTATTAATCGATAATACATAAATGGTAATTAATTACCGTATGATCATTAGCCGGAAGCATAGAACGAAGAGTAGAATACAAGTAATTAATCTTCTTACGACGATCTCTCTCGCTTGCATTATGATTAAGTTTCTTGGCTAACACATTTCCACAAAAATGATTATTATCTCTTGAACTTACACTCCTTGGTGATGATTCACTTCTCTTCATAATAACTCGTTGATTATTATCTTGAACATTATTATTATTAATATCTTGAACTTGAGAAGTTGTATAATTAGGAAGAAGAAGAGAATCCAAATTCCAATCATCCAAATGAATTGATTGTTGTGTCCCAATTTCCATATTAGGGTACTCCCAACCTAAAGTAGGGAACAAAGGAGACATTGCCAACATTTTAGGGACAATAATTAATAATCTTGTTTAGATGCTAATTAATTAAGTTGATTGATGAAGATGTTTAGATGTTGGTGATTATGGAGTTTGATCCAAAAGAATAAATACAGTTTTATACTTAAAATCTAAAGAAGTATTAAAAAGCAATAAATAATGAAGGTTAGATCATCATTGGTAAGATGAAAAGGACAAAAATGTAAAATATAGTAGGATAGAACTTAGAAGTGTGTAAGTGTAGTAGATGCTCGTGTTTGCTTGAGGAAGCCTGTGGAATATTTTAATTACTTGTCAACTTGTTAATACAAATAATGCATAGTAAGTGAAGATTAAATTAAGAAAGAAATGATAAAATAAGATAAAGAAAGTAGGCGGAATGACTAATATAAAAAGGCCACATAAGCAATGAGAAGCGTGGTTTTACGAATGAGATGTCTCCCAAAACCCGTGGACACCTGATTTAGTCTCAAATAACAGTTACATAACATATGGTCTACTTTCATCTTCACATATAATAGTGTTTTTATTTCTATATTTGACTTCCTATTACGCTACCAGATTGATGTGATATCAATATGAATGTAAATACGTTTCGCAATATCGTATATGCGTTTCGTAACCATTTTGGTCTAGACAATGACCTTTTTATTTACACAAATTCTTATTTCAGACAGAACGACCTGTCTTATTGTTTCAGATAGGTTAAGTCCTCTCACAAAAGAGCAAGTGTGTGGATTATGGATAATCCCCCACTTGCTCTTCTATGAGGAAGATTGACCCGTCTGAAGCAATAAAACGGATCGTCCCGTCTGAAGCAAGACTAACTGATCTATTTAACATTCATTTTCATAGCAGTATCAAGTATTAACCAGTTTATTCCTTTTAGTAACCATTTTTATTTAATGTACAATTTAATATTTACATCACTCATTTTATAGTTTATTTTTTATAATCAATACACCAACTTATTGCTCCTCATCTCGGTCATTTGTTTACTATGTTTAATCTATGTAAAAAGTATTTTAGCTAAAGGTGAACAAATTATTGTGACAAATCAAATATAAACCGTCTAATAAAAGACATGTTTAACGATATCCTCCATAGTATGAAACTTTGCCTCATTGAAAGGACCGTTTAAGTCTTGATGTGTTCTCGTCATAATATGTTCAAGGAGAGTTGCCACTCAATACAATTTATAATGGTCATCTGAATATACTCTAATCTGAATCTTACTAACCTGATCCTAAGCCGAAAGACTAAACCCCGCAAGTTGCAAAGGCAAAATGCATCACAAGTTCTAAACGTTCCAACTTCATTTAAACCGCCGGTGGTTGTATCTGAAACTTGAAGAAAAATTAATACGGTGTACTAATTATCTGATACTCGTACAAAATACAGTTCCTTTTATCCAATGCAAAATACAGGAACAGTGAAGCAAATGGTTGTTGTTCCAGTGTCTCAATGACGACCAACAGAGACCATGGCCGTGATAAGCGGCAAACTCAAAAGACTCGTCTAATTGTAGACCATATACTTTGGAGTGGCACTGAACTTCTGATACCCCTTGATGACTTTGTCCACTGCATCTAAGAAGTCTTTCTCGGTCACTGTCTTCCTCCGTGCTCTAATGGCATACATTCCCGCTTCAGTGCACACACTCCGTATGTCAGCCCCTGTAAGAGCAGTTTATGAGAATATATGATGATCAAGGTTGACCAGAAAACTCGCAAGGAACAATGTAAGTGAATGGAAGTTTAGAGTGAGTCCTAGTATGAATGAGAACTAGCATTCACCTGTCGAGTTGGGGCAGAGTCGAGCAAGGAGTTCGAACCTAATATCCCTTTCACAGTTCATCGTCCTAGTATGAATCTTAAAGATTTGGGTCCTACCCTCCAAATCCGGAAGACCAAACTCAACCTTCCTGTCCAAACGTCCTGGACGCAAAAGAGCTGGATCAAGTGTATCGGGTCTGCATGATGATTAGAAAGAATGAGTCACTCAAACTCCACAAAGCTCTTGTATGAAAACGTCTCACTATGAAACCAACCTAATTACCGTAATGAAGTACTCCACAAGACATAGGTCTCATAGCAAGACAATTTTATAAAAGACTAGCTGAACGAACTCAAGAAAGTTAGGAGAATCAAAGTTTACCTGTTTGTAGCCATGAGGACTTTAATGTTTCCACGGGCGTCAAATCCATCAAGCTGGTTTACAATCTCGAGCATAGTACGTTGCACCTCATTGTCTCCACCCACACCATCATCAAAACGGGCACCTCCAATTGCATCAACTTCATCAAAGAAAACAATGCATGCCTTTTTTGACCTTGCCATCTACAACAGATTATCATTTCAAAATGTAAAAAAAAAAAAAAAAAAGTGAAAAAGAAGCTACAGAATTACCTCTCCAAAGAACATACCTGAAACAATTCACGAACCATTCGGGCCCCCTCTCCAACATACTTTTGAACAAGCTCACTTCCAATAACACGTATAAAGCAGGCATCCGTTCGGTTAGCAACAGCTCTAGCCAACAGAGTTTTTCCTGTTCCGGGTGGGCCATAGCATAGTACACCCTTAGGAGGATCGATACCCAGCTTCACAAATTTTTCTGGGTGTAGCATGGGCAATTCAACAACCTACAAAATAAATAAAATAAGGATCCTGAACAGCTAACATCTCCGTTCTGCAAGTTCAAGATAAATCTTTTAAAAGCGGACAGGCTTTAATTTTGCAGCAAAATTAACCACATGGGGTGTACAACAAGGGGGAGGGAATTCGAACCTATGACATGTCAACCACAAATCCTGGGTCTTTACCACTAGCCTACGACCTCATTTATTAAAGCCTACTTATTACTGACTGAGCTAAAAAAGATGGGAAATAAACATTTGAAAAGAAGCAAGCAAACTCACTTCTCTCATCTTTTCTATCTGTTCTTTGCAGCCACCAACATCATTGTATGTTACATCGGGCTTCTCCTCCACTGTCATCATGGTCACACTGGGATCAATTTTTGGAGGTAAGGGTATCTGGATCTGGTACTTAGTTCTATCAACCCTGTGAAACAGAAGCACAATATTAGAGAGAAAAAAAACATGTATAGGAATTAGAAGTCAAAAGAAGACTGCCCAAACTTAATTAATGTTTAGAAGAAGGTTAATAACTATAAATAAGTTGACTACATAAGCAAATAGCATCAGACATGTTAGGTGAATAGATAAAAAAGATAAGCTGTTTCACGTTAAGTAGACGAGTGCACTCATACAGTATTGTTTTACTAAAGTAACGAGAACTATTTAAGTTTTTAAAACATCTAGATTAGAAGATTATTCCTTTGTATTCAACCAACACAATCAATAGGAGTCATGAAGCAAGCCACATACCCTATACGCATTCCTTCTTCAATATCTGTTGGAGAAACTTTATCACCCAGCCCAACGACAAACTGCAAGGCAGAACAAATTGGAAGTTAGATAAACCTAATGCACAAACCAAAAGACAAACTATATAATACTTCATTAATACTTTTAACCGACATACAATGCTAATTCTTTTAAAGAGCAAAATTCCAGTAACAAGTGAAACTCTTCATCTAACGCACTAACCAAAAGCCCTTCTATATAGTACGGAGTACTTTATTAATTCTTTTAACCAACATACATTGCTAATTCTTTTAAACGACAGAATTACGGTAACGAGTGAAAATCTTCGTGCAATCTGCTTAACAGTAATATATAACAACACATTGGCTGACATTCTTGAGAAGGGAGCCCAAATACCTTAGCAATCTGCTTAACATTAATCATGTATTTAGCATCCTCAGTGTTTGGGTTGATAATCTTCGTGCATCTTGCAACCTGAAATCAGTTGGCAACAACCATCAGCGTCTTAAGAAACAATTTGAGGGGACCAGAAAAGAGGCACATAAAAGCTTTCACTTAAGACACCTGCAGTGGTTGTTCCTCCTGCATCATTTGCTTGTCGGCAACAAGATCCCATTGGCTAGGTGGTGCTAATCCAGTATCAGATTCCTTGACACCTATGAATAAGATACAAATTTTCTATTCAAACAATGAAAAATAAAAATAAAGATCAAATGACCAGAGCCAGTAATACACAAACAGAAAATATCAAATTGCTACTCTCCATAGAGGCATATATCTGATGAGCTGGAAACTTAAATGCAAGGGCTTGGGATTCTAAAAAAGTAAATTATGTCTCTTTTCTATTTGAGCTCTACGGTCAGGATAGAAGCTAAAACAATCATATTTGCTATCCTAAACAGATTTTTAAAAAGCCAGTGTTTTGATACACACTGAGAAGCTAAGGGGAGGTAGGATGGACCATTGTTATTTACCTTCGAAATCTTTCCTATGTTCGAAGGATATTAATCTGCTTTATAAGAGTGAAAATGGATCTCTGTATTTTCCTTCTCTTCATCCTAACTCCCTAAACAAACAGGAAAATTTATTCCTTCACTGCCAAATCTTCGTTCTTAACAAAGGGTGAACCGGTAAGGTCACGGGAACTTGCACATCATAAACCAAACAAGACAAGATGTCCATACACAATTCTGGTTTTCCCTTCTCCTAAAATTTATATTGGGAAACAAGATCCTAAGGAATCTGTAGAAAATGCTACACCATCTCATGCATTTATCTACCATAATTTGACCCAAGATATCTCCTTCCGCTCAAGTAGGAATGATACCATACAACTTATGTTCACCTAGTGATGTTTTTTTTATTGACCATCACTTACACTAGTAGCTATTCTGCAATATGTAAGTATGTAACTTAACATTGACGAGTAAAAGAGAACCATATTCAAGCAAATTGATAAATTTCATAGGACGTCAATATCATTCACAGATATTTGCTTAAAAGGCATTATTCTGAGGTATTGCTGATTTACGTCACAGAACTTCAACGTAAAAAAATGATGAGAATGACTGCTCTGCTTATGTTATAATTGCAAAACATACACATACCACGCAAGTCATTTATTTTCTTGGACAATTCCTTGAGTTCCTTTTCCACTTGTTTGATGACAGAAGAGTAGGGTCCTAATCCCTGCACAGATGACCAAACAAAGATTCAGATATTTACAAAACATAATGCATAAATACATGATAAGCTCTTACCGAACACTGAACCAAAGACACCTCAAGAGTCAATACTAGACCATGAAAACATGAATTCAAACTTCATTCTTACAGTTGAACCGCCTCCAAATTTCAAATCGCTCAGATCTCAGATTTTAATTGCCACACTAAAGTACTCGTATATCTCCATCAAATGCTAGAACCCTATTCGATTCAATAATCCGCGAAAGCTCAAAAAAATCACATCTTTTCGATACATAAGTCCGAAAAATTATGTACAGTATAACCCTAATCCATTAAATTCACCGCATAAATCAATCGAAACAGCAAAAGAGACAACTTTATGCTCAAAAAACAAAGATAAATCAGTCAAAAATTAATTAATTAGACAAAATAGAAATCAGGAATGTAAAACATTAATGTTTTCAATAAAGGACAAAAATTTGGGGAAAAAGAAAGAAGAGAGAAGATTACATAGGTTTTCATGACAGCGATATCGCCTTCATCGAGAGGGGGAGGATTCTTCTCATTCTTGAGTTCATGTTCGTCGTATTCTCCCATTGTTGCAGAGGATTAGAGCTTTCTCTCTCTAGAATTGGGATTATCTCACTAGAAACCTAGCAAAAATTTCTTGTACAACAATTTTGAGTGCGTGAGAGAGAGAGAGAGAGATGAATAAGAAAGTACGGGTACAATATCGGGTATTTGGGTTACTCGGTTTTATAGCTAGAGTCGTTCATGGATCGTTTCGTTCATTAAGTCTGATCCATCTGGTCGATAAATAAGCGGATACGAATAAGGTATTTTGAAAGCCTTGCAAGGTTTAGGCCCAGTAACCCTTTCTAAACCTACTAACCCGTTTGTCCGTGGGCCAAAAGTTTACCGTGAGCTCAGCTCATATCCGCATTTGGTCACTTCTATTTATATTAAGGAATCCGGTAAAGTGGCAAATTGATCTTGACAATTTATCTCGACTCTAGCTGAAACTTTGTACCAAAATTCCTTATTTGTGTTCTTTCAAATAAGCAAATTACTACGAACGTGTTCCTTGATGTTTATTAAGGTATAAGGTTTACTTATGTTTTTCTGTCCATGTTTACTGGAAAAATCAAACGTAACACCGAAAAAGTAATTGTCATAGTGCGTCCTAAACTTAGCAACATTAGTGTCTTCACCTTAACCTCGCTCAGCGCCAGCAATTGCCATTACGCCATATTAATCTTCGATATGCCAGCGTTGTTAGCTAATACACACATTGTTTCAATAATTTAGCACAATGATGTGAAATACACGCCACTTCCCAACTGAAAAGTGACCCAAAAATCTCCCTAAAATCAAATCACAATTCATTACAATCCATTTGAATACAAGTGTTCGTAACAACATAAGGGCGGTTTGAGGGTAGTATAGCGGCGTTACTGGAATCAATTGCACAAATTTCTCATTCTCAAGTCATCAAATTTTCAACGAACTTCCTGCATTTATGCCAGTATCTTGCCTTGCAAATTAAAGCAAACTAAGAAACAAGAGCATCTAAATTATCATCGTTTATTGAGATGTGTCATTCTTACACTGCCTTTTGCATTTAACTCTAGATGTCACGACGACATGGGAGCGTAATGACAAAAGACTACGTCTTCAAAACGCCACTAACATCCATAAGCATTAAGCAACACACGATAATCTGACACTCTTTACATACAAGCCAAACTAGCCTCGCTTCAACAGCTTATTTGTAACGTAAGGCCGGCCTGCTACACTCTTGCTACAAGAAACAGTAACATAATATATACAACCTCAGAGATCCCCTGGAATATGATTTTACAATCTAGACATGGACGCCGATTCTTTGCGCAACCTGAAATTACATGCAGCAAAACCAAAGTCAGTTAGCACTTCACAATTCCCTCTACTAAAGTGTGGCATGTTACATGAAATATGGACCCTTCCTAGCGCCCGTCTCTTTCCCTCTGCCTTGAATGCAAAAGGCAATCATGGTATATTACTATCGCATAGACGCACAGTGTATTCATGCGTTGCAATTTAACTTTTCGAAAAAATTTATGGAGCACAAAGAACAAGTGAATAATACGAGTATACGCTTTAAAATGTCATGTGTATCAAGTGACAATGTGTAAATGCTAGAAGGAGATCAAGTGAAATTGTGAATACCTCCGTAAAAGAGTGCACATCGCTGCCCCAAAGCCAAGCATCACAACCTGCATCTCGTGCACCCCATATGTCATTTCTACGATCATCCCCAACGTGAACAGCATCTTCTGGTTTTACCTCCAAAAGCTCACATGCCTTCAGAAATATTGTCGGGTTTGGCTTCTCTGCAGCAACCTGTTCAATTTTTAAAACACAATAATGTTTCAGTAAGTCTTGCATGAGACAATCTCACTGTCAGACAAACTCAACTCCTCATTAACATTTCACAGTTTAAGTTAAGTATATGAGTAACTAGGTTGGTTTCAATATGATACCTTCTCGTACAGAAATTTGTGATAATGCTATTACAGAATCAATCATGAAAACATAAGTGGAAATTAGAGGATACTTAGAACTCTTACTTCAGCTGAGACTGCCAAAGCATCAAACCAGTGCTCACAATTCAGAGCCTTAAGTAGAGGTCTTAATCGAGTATCAAAGTTGGAGACTACAGCGACTTTTACACCAGCGTTTCTCAGAGCCTGAAAGACTTTCTCTGCATTTGGATCACAAAGCTGCCAGGCCTTCAAATAAAGATAACGGCATCACATCAGTCATCAGTACAGACTTTCAGTGAAAGAAAGAGCAATATAATACAGAATTTTACTGAAAAAAGCAAACAATTCAGCAGTACATAATTTAAGTGAAAGAAAGAACAATATAAAAACTCGTCAACGGGATCTGCTCACCTTGTCAGTAACGTAGTAGTTGTATAGCTCTTCGAAGTACTGAGCATCTGCGCAACCCGTGGAAGAAGAAACAATGTATTGCCAGAAAGGTCTACCATCGTCAACATATCTGCATACAAAAGATTCACCATTCTTAATCCTCATGCCCAAATGGAAATCATCGGAATCCATATCATAACTGGTAAATGATATAATCCCTCCATCTCATTAAGATTGTCCACGTTTATCCTTCTCGGTCACATGATGTAAACTTTGACTGATCAATTCATATGATACGGAGTAATATGGTTATAGTTTCGATAAATCAAGCATGACAAACTAACAAAGGTTAAACGGTAACGCGACATATATTTGGGCAATTAATGGTCAAAGTTGCCCGCGGTCGATCACTGCAGTCAAAAGAAGACAGTATCATTCAAATGGAGATAGTAAATTTACAGTCTGAAACGTGTTTCTCGACATCAATTGTTAATTGAGCATTCTATTGATTTTTGCTTTCAACCTCAACATTGTATATAGTACTGGTATATAATTAATTCATCGACTAAGATTAGTCTGATCAGAGGAAGGATATTTTTACTTGAAATTTATGAGTTAAAGGCTAAGACAATAATCCAAATTAAGTACGGGAAGAAAGCAGAAGTCTTAAGCATCTTCTGTTCACCATATCATATAAGACAGTGGACATAACTCATTCGGAAAGTTCCTATTTTACCTCGATATGCTTCGTCAGTGAACTATTGGAAGTGTTAAACTGCAAATGATAACAAAGTCCAAATTGGAATAAATTCTAGTCATACTTTACTCAAAGTATAAGGTCTTTAATCATATGCAGGTCCTTCTCTTCTTTTGTGTGATAAAGAAGAGATTCAATTCAATAAATAAAAGAAGACCACAATTTTCCATGACCCACCTGAGTAAAACAGATTACGACATATCGATTGTCATCCACATAGGACATCACAAGTTAGTGGTTACTGACTTTAGGAGTTCAATAGGGTCACTGAAAATTTAGATTTTCAGTAGAGGGAAATTGAGAGGCGTTACGCGACAACCACATGTTACGAGTCCCATGCAGCCCCACACTGCCTTAAAGTCTCAATTTTTTTTTTGTGATTGATAACTTATCACTCTTCATAAGATCATATCTATGGTCAGAATATCAAATGCATGCACTGCTTGGATTGAATCGGCAACACAGCTTTAGCCATCGCATATTGACTTAAACTTCGTATTTTTGGCAAAATGGAGAATCTTATCAAAAAGCATTATTCTCGACAAATGTTTAATTTGGGTTCGACTATCATGCCTAAGATCAGTAGTGAATCGTAAACACTTATAGACAACACTTATCAGATAAATGACCAAATCCTACCTAAGAACTTTTTGATATAATCACATGTATCTTGCAACAAAGCTTTGAAAAGGCAGACAGAAATAAAGTAGATGCTAATTTGCAAAAAGTAATGATAATAATAATCTAATCTAATGGTGATACCAAATAATAGAGGAAAGGGAAAACTCATACTAATGCACATGCGTAATCAATATTAAACTAACACTAGTTACATTAGTAACACTACCATTAGCCCCACGCCGCGAATCTTGCAGAAGATTAATTGTTAAGTATTAGCTCAATTATCATAACATTTAGCATCATATCTTTAATTATAATCTGGATAGTGACTACTGAAGTGGCATAATCATCTATGTAAAGTAAACAAAACTAAACTAATCAAATAAACAAACATGATTGTGTTTGCAGACTACATTTAATTTATCTTATTTTTGTTGGCAAATTTAACAGCGACATAAAACATTACAAGTACAAACCATCCCAAAATTGACAAAGTAACAGCAAAACAATAGAATATGGACCACATTCAACGAAAACAATTATCCACAATAAGTTGAGTAACTACATGAAACTCAAGGTCGGCCGTCATATAAATTAGAGGCCATGATAACTTTGCTGCCGTTTTTACTAATATATCGCTAAAATACAAGCTAATTTTTAAATATCTTACTATTCATTTTCTCATACAAACTTTTTTGTAATAGTAGATGGTATTAGAACGTGGACATTTAGCTAGCAAATTAGACTCATAAAAGTCTGGTGTCTTGGTATCATTTCTAATAAGCTTTTGAACTTGCTATTAGACGACCCTAAATTAAGAGCTCTCATATTATGTTAACATGAGACGGTCTCTCATAAAGTTAAAAGACGGGTAAAAATACCTGAGACGAGATCTTCCCCAAGGTTGTTCATAAGCCCATCGATATCTGCGTAATATCTCATCTTCTGTATACTTGACACCATATTTCTCCCCTATTTGTCTATATATCTGCACCCAAACAAACATTATATTCTACATTATTATTAATACAATTTAATCAATGTTCATCTACTTAATATTTTATTCCGCCCCTAGAAGAAATGGTTATGCTAATCACGGTGCTATGTAATTGGGACCGTGATTAGCATAACGGGCGGAATGAAAATATTTGTACATGGAATAAAATATTTTCATTCCGCCTACAAAAATAAAAATAATAGATGGCGGACCTGAGCCATGGGTTGGGCCGGGACAAGGAGAGTACCAACGGCGTCAACGAAGAGCGCTTTGTGCGTAATCGTTCCGCCATAGAGAGACTTGCGGTAATCTTGGTAGTCTTTCAGCCATAACCCGACGTCCAATTCGGGCGAGACTACCGCGGCGGAGGAGGCGGAAAACGGGCGGGTAGAAGAGAAACGGGTCAGGTGGGAAGTGGAGTTGGTGGTGGTGGTGATCATAGTAGACATGTTGGTTAGTATTTTGGAAATGAAGGTTTTTTTGTACATGAGAGTTGCCATTTAATTAAATTCAATTAAATTTAATTGGATTGAAGGAAGTGAGAATATTTAGTGTATAAGGAAGGATATTAATTTAATTTGATTTGATTTGATTTGATTCAAAAGAAATTAGTGAGGTATTTGTAGGGAAATGATGAGGGGAGGGGTTGGGATTGTTTTGAGGAAGATGTTGAGGTGATTCAAGAGAGTGCCAACTTTGGAATTTGGAGAATGTAAATGTAAATGTAAATGTGATTCTTGTGGATATATATGAACTTGTTACACGTGGCGTTTTATTAATTGTTCTCGGGATAAATACTTATGTTAAATGTATTGTAAAACGACTTCTTTTAATCATGTAAAAAAATTACTTTTATTTATCAACATGATTACTTTATGTATAATTTACGAGCTTTATTGAAAACAATTATGAACGTCTTTATATAAATAAACTACTCCGTATTAAACTAAAAATATTAGTGAAATTGTCAAAAAAAAAATGAGGGCAATGGAGGAGAGGGGAGGGGAGACGTAGGCGGAGATGGAGAGAGAGAGAAGAGTAGAGGCGAAAGAGAGAGAGAGATTAGAGAGGAAGTATAATCATGCTATATATATATATATATATATCATATATATATATCTAGTTATATGGTCTTATTTGTGGAGAACATCTTATTAAGTTATTGAGAGATCAATTTTTTCATGCTCTTTTATGTATTTTTTCGTACTTATTTTTATCATAACTGTGACTTAAAATGACTCTTTCATTTGCCCCATATTTAATTACAATCGTAACTATTTTAGTCACTCTCATTCGCTTTGTTCTTCCCATTTGCTTTTATCAGACTCCAAAATGATACTCTAATCATATTTTTTAATATGTATATATATACTTTTTAATTGCTAAAATATAATATATTGGGAAAGAATTTTTTTATAAAAAATAAGTGATATGTTAATATTATGGATTAACGCCTTTAATTTTACATTTATGATCAAAGTTAACGTACATAATTATGAATTTTTATCACGTGTGTATATATTAATATATATTTTGGTCAAAGTTATTGCGTACATGCTATCATTATACATACGTTAGACTACCTAATAATATATATTTTTAGTACATTCATGTTAAGTATTAAGCATATTAATAATATTGATTCAATGAACTAATCAATGACACATATATTTACTTTGGATTACTATGTCTCCCTAAATAAATCATACTCTAATTACTTTATTAGAATATTAGGGTGTCTACACATATTTATTATATTTTGTTAGATCATACTCACCTTGCCTAATTGTTAGCTAATTTAAGGGTGTCTACACTATCTTATTTATGCATTTTTTATAGTCCTTGAGAAATCAAATTAAACAAATACACTATGTATACTTGTGGAGTAAATAAATAAATAAATAAAAAAGAAAATCCCTCAAAGTGGTGAATCATAATCCTTGTACAAACTTGCAAAGGGCAAAATAACAGACCCAAACCACAAATTCCCATCTTTCTCCAACACTTCACTAACAAACTTCAATTTACCACTTTTATCCTCCAAAACTTTAACAATTGTACCCTCTTCATCCAATTTTACAGCTAAACCTACTGATTTTAACCTAGCAAATATTGTAGCCAATTTTACACCATTAAATGGAAGATTAACTAACATATTTCCAACCCATGGAAATGAAAGTGCCCATTTCAAAAACTTGTCTCTTTTTGAATAAATTCCTACCCAATACTCTCCTTTGGAGTTCATCTTTATGTTGTCAGGAAATCCTGGGAGCTCAGTAAACACTTCTGTTGTTCCGGCTTTCGACGACTTTTCTAACCAATGTCTTAGGATTTTGCATGTTGTAGTTTCGACTAGTAGAAGATAATCCTTGTTTTTGCTTAATGAAACTCCATTTGGGAATGATAGGTTTTTAAGAAGGTTCGTTGCTTGTTTTGTTTGTGGATTGTATTGAAGTAACCTTCCTGATTTGTCATTGCTTAGTATTACTGACATGTAGCTCCTGCATGACAACAATGTGACTTCCTATTAATATTTGACGAGAATTCGAGGTGAAGGTTGCCAACATTTGACTCCCTTTTCCACCGGTTCAAATAAATTTATCCACATAATGAGTCCAAGGACTCGAATGTAAGCAACCTTTTTCGATGGGAAGACTACATTAGCAACATTACCTATACTGAAATATGTTACGTACACCCTCCGCGCCATTTATTTGTTTACTCTTTTATTTTTCATTGTGAAAGTTATACTAGCCTATTAAGTGACGGTTAACAAAACACAAATGATTGGAATGATTGAGACGGATAGAGTATTAAGAATCGTGTAGATGACAATTAATTCAGAGAGTATTAAGCCAAGCCTAGTGAATCTAGGACACTATCAAAGAAAATTTGCTACGTATTAATGGAAGAAATGAGAAATGATATGTGATGGATTGAGTCGGGTCGGGTATGGGCCTACGTACCTTCTTGGATAGTGTATGCTACTAGAAGTGAAGTAAACGAGGCCACTATGCTGATCAATATCCAGCCCATTAATGAAGCCAAGAGGAACTCCTTCAACTTCTGTTACAACTTTACGGGCCAGCCCACCATCTTGGCCCACCACAAGCAGGCCCATATAAGCATCAGCTATGTACAGTTCCCCACTCTTTTCATTAAAACATAGCCCTAATGGTCTTCCACATTTATGCTCTTTCTCTTCATGATTTTGATGATTCACACATTCCTCCCTGCCAAAAAACCCACAACAACGTTTAATCATCTCATTCTCCTTAGTCATGTATAAAACGATTAAAACCGATGTGTATATATTATACTCCGTATATGATAAATAACGAAAGATGAGGTACAAGTACAATTGTACAAAAACTAAAATAAGACTGTTGTATGCATGCAACAACGTTTTATTTGAGACGGTGGTATGCAGTGGAGGATCTTAGTTATGTCGGAATGGACCCGAACCCTACTCATTTTTCGTATTTCAGTTTAAAATTATCATGCAGTCCCCCCCCCCCCCTCGACTCAGTGATTAAGTTTTAAATAATCACACATGCATAATAAAACAATAGTTTAAACCTCGGCCCCCCTTACCGTTTACTCTAAGATATGCCACTGGTTGTATGCATGTATACAAAAACTTGTTGACATTTTCATTGAAAACAATTTTAATTTGTCGCTATGAAGACGCAGCGCACGTGAAAAGTGCGTGAAAGTCATTGTTTCTACACAAAATCTCATTGAAGACGGACAAAATCCATCACTAGGTGAAGACTTCGATCTCACAAAGAGCAAGTGAGAGAAAAAGTGGACACGTGGGAGATAAAGTGTGAGAAATCACAAACTCAAAACCGTTACAAGTGAGATCTTCTGTTATTTCTATCATTAAAGTTTTTGTTGTTTTTCTTAAAATAAGCTTAGAAAGACACCCATCTAATTCTAAGACTCTTAAATCCACATGTATGATGTATGTATGGCACATAAAGAATGAACCAAATTAGTTTGACATAACAATCATGCAATTCCAATGAAGTTTCTTCTTCATAGTCAGCAAAATAAGCTGATAATACCGATAAAGTTTCAGGTAGTCTATGTTTCACACGTCTTAAATTGATCGAAACAAACTAACTACTTTTGAGAGCCAAGCAGACCACAATTAACAACATGAAATAATGAAATATAATATTGCTTAAATTGTGCTACAATCTCCTAAAATATTTAGGTTGACGTATGTATGAATTATATATATAATGGTGAAACTGACTCAATTATGTAAAATTACAAAGAAAGTTATTGAAGATGCTTTACGATAATACCTCATACCGTGAATTTCAACATGTATTTGTATTAATTTTTATCAATTATCACGTATTCGTTTTCAAGTCTAAAAATATTTTAAACTTAAAAACGAGTCATCAAACAGATAGATATGACAATTGACAAAAACAAAATGTCTAAGGAGTAGTGCAAAGTTCGTTTTGTCGATCTAAATGGATAAATCTAAGTCGTTTTGAGTTCAAGACAAAAATACGCAACAAATACAGTACGCTTTCGTTTTAAAAGAATCTAATTGATCGATTAAGTTGGTAGGGACCTGAGGTCCTTAGGAGTTAGGGTTGCCACTCATAGTAGAAGAGTACTCCGGGAAGCACTATACTCTCCTAAAATCTACCAACTTCACCACATGTTATATTTTGTCTTCACCTACCAACTAGACAAATCATACGTTTCTTTTGGGAAAAAATCTTGCCCTTTTATTTTGTATCATTCCCTTTTATGGGTGTGAGCAATTTGCAATTTCCATAAAATCCTTCAAATTTATTAGTGATTTAGAATTACTCAATCATCTATTAAACTATCATCGATTTTTCTAACATGTGCCCTAAGGCCACATGATAGAAAAACCGCTATACTAGTGAATGTAGCTTGTATCCCCCCGTCACAGGCAAATGTTAGCTAACTTAATCGATACTCCCTCCTCTCCGTTTTAGGCAATAATAATCTATATCTGAATTTCACCTCACAAAAAAAAAAACAATAAATAACTATTGATTAATTCAAAGATATTAAGATAACAATCAAAACTTCAATGCATCAATTATACCTTTAGCTTCTTACAATAATCGCAAAACCCAAAGTAAAACAAACAAAAAAATTGCAAAAAAAGGCATAATAAGTAACATGAAGATAGCCTTACGTCCATCTTATGCAATTTTGGAAGAGGAACAAAACGAATCTTAATAACGTGCATGACAATCAATTAATATTACAAATTTACAATAATTGATATAATAAAAAATAAAACTATTCCTTATGTATATAGAATAGTAGATTAATACTCCGTAAGAAAGAAAGGTAAAATAATAGTGCACCTATTAGGGGACGTGTAGGCAAAGTCGAGCCAACGGCGTTGATGAGGGACCCACTTGATAATCCGGCCGTCGGATACGCCGGCATACGGTCCATCTCCCTTAGGATCGAACGTGAGACTTTCAGGACCAAAAGCATCATCAATGGGAATAACTTGTAATAATTCTGAGAATAATTTATGTGTATTTTGTTGGTGCAACAATTTATTATTATGTGGAAAATATTTAGTGATGAAGAAGGCAAATACGAGGACAAGTGTAGAAGATGTTATAAGCCTTGTTGAAATCATCATATATTATCTTAACAATTAGCGTCTTGTAGTTTATATTGATTGCATGTATGAGTTGTGTTTGTAAATGAATGGTTAGAACTTGAAAGGAGTAAAAAGGTTGAGGATGTGGGGTGTTTGGGGCGCACGTTTTATTTGGTTGACAACTATTGTTAAGGGTTTATTTATGTAAAGACTCTCCTATGGACTTACTAATCAAATTCAAGTTTAGTGGTTAAGATTATAAGATCGGTAGAGAATTATTGGAGGTACCGTAAATAATACGGAGTAGGTTTGAAGTTTCAATTGTATATTTCTTGTGTATGTGTTGCATTGTCTTTTGGAGTTGTGATGAGTATTTTGCCACCTAAAAAATTAAATTAAATGTCTATTTACAAGAGGGACGGTTTGCAACTATTCTTGTTGGATTGATTCTTACTCGAAAGATAATGCTAGATGAAAATTTGAGTAAAATCATACCCCTACTTCTAATTACTCTCTCTGTCCCAATGGGATGTTTACACTTGCTTTAATTTGTGAGGGAATTTAAAGCAAGTGTAAACAATTGACTGAGACTGAGGGAGTACTTATTTGCCTTTCCATTCTATATGATAAGATATTTTAAGCAAATATAAATAAATAACTGTGACGAATGGAAATTTTCTTATTAAAAATAGTCCGTCTCATTGAAGACGGACATGATTTGTCTTCAGTTGAAGACTGCTCGCAAGGAGCATGTGCGAGACACACACTCTCTCGCACTTGCTCTTTGTAAGAGGTCTTCAACTAAAGACGGATTATGTCCGTCTTCAATGTGATCTTGTGCACTAAAAATATACAAATTTATTGAAGACGGGTATAGTCGGATCCTCTCTCATAAGGAGGCAAGTGGAAGGACAAGTGGAAATCCATTTAATTCTCTACTTATCCTTCCATTTGTGATTCGCCTCTTTCTAATAAACGGATCGGGGCCGTCTTTATTGAAGACAGATATATCCCGTCTTCAATAAGATCAACGGGTAAACATATGTGAACTTTACTTAAGAGTAGGTGTTAGCTAATGGGCCATGACGAGCATACAAAAGTAGTCACGTCCAAACAAAATACAACAAAATCCAGCCCAAGTTCTCTTAACCATTGGGCCCCACTCCCACACTAGCAAAAGAAAGTGGAAGCACCTCACCTCCCCTAACCTTAGTCATCGGTAAAAGATAAGCCGTGGGTAGTCTCAACGAACCTGAAGAGGAGAGAGCCTAGTGTAAAATTGTTTTACGTGTAAATTCGTTTTACGTATAAAAAAAGATATGTAAAAGTCAATTAAGTTATGTCTTTACACTAATAATTGTGTAAAACCGCTTTATAATTGTATTATTATTGCAAGAATAATCGCAATAAGAACTAACAAAATTACAAGCCACCGTAAAAAAATAAACCTCAATTTAATAATAAGTCTAGAAAAAAACATAAAAGGAACTTGAAAACATATTTTAAACTACATAATACTCCGTATTCATTATTAACCACATATATGGATTGCCTCCGATAATTAGAGGTGTTTAGGGACTTTACGCTTGCAACCGTCTCAAATAAGAATTCGGAAAAAACCCGAAAAAGAAAAAAAAAAGGTAGCAATCATTCTTTGTGTCTCTCTCTAGAAAATATTCTTTCTCTCTCTAAAGTAGCCATCAAATCTGTCTTCGTCTCTTTCCTCCGCCATACTTGTAATCAACGCTACCTTTGTCCCCTCTCAGGTTTTCCACTCTCTCTTCACTCTCGATATTTTTTAAAGATTAGTTTGATTCGTGATTATTGATTCTTATTTTTGTTGATATGATTTGTTGTTGTTGTTGCTGTAATTATGTGATTTCGTTAGTTCGTGGTCTCGATTGCGGAAGTTCATGTTGTTTTGTGTTGTGATTCATCAATTTGATCGATTTAAATCATGTGAATTGTGATTCACAAGGTTTTTTGTTTATGTGATTCGTGTTTTTGAGGTTTTAAGTTCGAATTATTTGGTTGATTAGTTAATTGAAGAGGATTTGTGATTGTTTAGTTGCTGCGTTCGGAATTTTTGGTGAGGATTTGATTTTATACGCCGGAGATGTACTGATTTTCGAAGTGATCTCGAATATAAGCTGAAATGTTTGAGGCAAATATATGAATTCGTTGATCAGTCTGGAAAAATTATCTCGGACGCGAAAATAACAATTTGGAAGGTTAATGAGGAAGTAATTGCTAAGATTTTATCTTCTAGTTGTTTACAAGTCGGTTATGTCGGTTTAGTTTTTTGTTCCTGATTCGAGGACATCTTTTTAGTCAAAATCTTTCTTTACTAAATGCTATATTGAAAGTTAAGTTTTGACGATTTTATTTCCGCTAATCTAATGTCAACGTTAGTTGAACACCGTCGTTGGCATTTATTAATGTGTGATAGAATCCGGTAACGTTATAGATTGGCTTAAGCTCCCGAGCTACTACTATTTAATATTAAGACGCATTTCATCTGTCTCATCCATTTTTCTGTTGCTCAAGTATTGGCCTGAGAAAGGCTAACGTAAAGAGATGGTTGAGACAGGAGTACCTGATAAGAAGTTTGTAGCGTATTTCAGCATTTTTGTTTTGTCGGTTTATAGTTTTGAGGACTTTCTTCTACGGAGTATTAGTTAATGACGTATTTTTTTTGTGTGGACGGTTTCTTATCATGTTATATACAGGGTATTAGCTCCAAGTTTGATATTGTTGTAAGGCTGTAATCAGAGATTGGCCAACCTCAAGTATGTCGGAAGGAGAGGTTAGACACCTCTCTGGCGAACATCTTCAAGTGGTGAGTGACTTATAATTTTTGTAATTCTTGTTATTTCATTCAATTTTGTTTGTGCTTTAGAAATTAATTGCTCTTCTGGTCTTTTGTCTCACCATTAATCCGAGATTTTCAACTATTAATATGTTGAATTAGAAGTTATCAATAGTCACCTTATTCATAGAAACTACATCAGATATTCAGATTTATGCCATTCCTTTTAGTGAACCACGAGTAATGTTAAATAATTCGGGTCACCAAGTTACTGGATTCGTTCTGTCTCAGGATCGAGTAAGTTAGTTCGCCATGCTGTGTCATGGTGTTTGCCTAAAATCTGCTATAACAATAATTTCAAGACATTGCATTAAGAGTGTAACGTATCACATATTGAATGCGACATATTTATATTGAATTAGGCTGCCGTGCTATTACCTGATTGTATTATCACACTCATTAATGAAAGTTTTTTTTTTGTCAAACACAACCTTTATAAAACGCCAAATTCCAAACACCGCCTTTAAAAAAAAGTTTGTCAAATACAACATTTAAATATTTTTTTTGTCAAACACGACATTTTGGACGGAGTTTGACCACTTGCCATCGGATGCCTTTCAGTCGATGTTTGAGATATCAGAAGAAGGTTGGTTTGAAGTGGTATTGGACTCGTTGGAAAGGTAGGAGTGCATGCCTTACAAGGGTTGTCAACACGGTGGTCATATTGGGGCCTTATGTGGGGTCGATTGGTGTGTAAAGTAAGGCTGGTTATAGAGGTTTGTTTAATTCTGGGTTTTTTCGTGGATGTTTTAATAGAGTTATGGTGCATTGTTTGGTCTGAAATTTGGTATGTAGCTAAAAGAGAGTACAAGGTAGGTCGTAGTTGTGTTTTTTTTGGGTGGTTGTTGGTTGCAAATGGTGGCTCGGGGGGAGTGAATTGACCCTCTCTAACCCGCCTTACTTAACACACCAATCGACCCCACATAAGGCCACCTTTGACCACCATGTTGACAACCCTTGTAAAGCATGCACTCCCACCTTTCCAACGAGTCCAAAAACACTTCAAACCAACCTTGTTTGCTATCTCAAACATCGTTCGAAAGTCACCCTAGTGGTCGAACTTTGCCCAAAATTATGAGTACTCCTGCCAAAATGTCGTGTTTCAAAAAAAAAATATATTAAAGGTTGCATTTGACAAACCTTTTTTTTAAAGGTAGTGTTTGGAATTTCGCATTTTATAAAGGTTTGTGTTTGATAAAAAAAAAACCTTGATGAAATTGGACTCTTCACTACTCTACCAATTTAAAGCGACATTACCACCCTTTCCAATATCGACTTCATTTTGAATACTTCCTCCTTCCGTCCTCTATGATGTCTCCCCTTTAACACTGTCCCAAAATGATTCCACTTTTATTTGTAGCTTGCCATTAAGAAAAATAGATATCATCCATATACATACTATTTTACGATAAGATACGCCCCCATTCCACTTTTATTATCTCCTTTCTATTCAGGATGATTTAAGAAAAAAAGTGGTAAACTACCAACTATGCCCATTGAATTAAAGAAGAATGTGGACAATTTTATTGGGTTGGAGATGATAGTAGTTAGTTATTTAGGGGCAGTATTTGGGTGTTCACGATTTTCCTTACCAAGTTTAGCAAGGGGACAACAATTTTGGAATGAGTTTAGAGGGCAAAAGAGGACAATAAAGTGAAAGGGAAGGAGACTACTAACCTATTAAAGGATCTAGCTTAATACAAATGCAAAACAGTTGTAGACTAACATTGTACATTTGGCTCCATCTCCATTAAATCCACCCAATCCTCGCATTGTACTATTTTCCATCTTCTTTATACGGAGTATCTTTTTGGCTTTTCCCAACAATGAAGATATCAAGGCTGAGGCCTGACAGTGAAGAAGCAATCTAGGTGGGAGGTGTTAGATAATGATAAGGGGATGGGTGATACTCGGATCTATTTGAGCTGAAAAGAAACAGAGTGAGGATGGATGAAGCGTTTGCCACCAAGCTCATATGGCTGGTGGCAATAGGAGTTGGGGAAGTACTGAGAAAGCAAAGGGGATAATGGATCTAATGAGGGTTGGAAAAGAGAGTAAATTGAAGGTAGACTCGTGCAGGGTAGATACCGTTCTGATTAATTTATCAAATTTGTAGGTGACACAGATTTGATTTACTCATTTGATCAGCAGTTTATAAAGAGAAATTTGCTACAGTATAGTTTTACAGCAGCTTGTCGATTCTCTGCATATTTTTTATTTCTGCTGTACCAGAACTTTGTGAAGAAAATGCCAATAATACTCTAATGTCTATAGATAGTTGGGTTCAGTTATCTTGTTAAGGTCGTCAAATTTTTTATTTAAGAGTCTTAGAGTTGCACTTTCGCTGCCTTTGGATAAACCAGGAGGTTTAAAAGTTGTATCAAACTATGGTGCGACTCTTGGGCTATGTATTGGGTCAAATTTAAACTGCAAGATAAAAAAAATTACTTATATCTCGACAAGTTGCCAACTTGAGTGAAACTGTTAGACAGTGGAAAGTATTTTTATTCTGTGAGCTAGTTCTCTCTGCTACATGCCATTAAGTTTGACATTTCGTTCCTTTTAAACACTTCTGGAAGAGGTTAGTGTTGTGCTTAACTTTCACCCAATTTTACAATCTCTCAACTGATTGAGTGTAACTTTATTTTCAATGCTAGGTACAAAATCTTATAGAGCGCTGCATTCAACTGCACATGAGCAAGGTAGAAGCTGTGAGTGTGCTCTCAAGAAATGCAAATGTAGTGCCTGCCATTACGGAACTCGGTAAGCTGTCATACTTTATATTTTTTTAATGTGATTACCCTCTTCACTTGAGGTGTTACGTAACAAGTTGTTTGGTTTTATAGTCTTGTTGATCGATCATTAGCTTCTGCTGTTATGGGTCCTTACCTTGCTTAAGCGGTTCCCTTGAGTGTGCATTGTACCCTGACTTTAATTATTTAGGAAAGTAGTTTGATTTTGTACTAATTGGTTTCATACAGTAACTATTGTTCTAATAAGTACACATGTAGCATAGTAGCTACGTGGAAGACTTATTCCTGAGTAATTATTGATTGCTTTCCCAACGTTCATTGAGCAGTTTATTGTTTGTTCAGCTATCGTCTTAAAGCTTCATATCTTTGATAGCATGGTATTATATATTAGCTGTGACACCGAGGCACGATTGAGTTATCAAGGTCTTGAAGGTTACCACGCCTGCATTTTGAGGCCATATCGGCCACCTTTATAGCGCAATGACCAAGATTAGGTTGCAATGACCGATTCCGAGATCAAGTCTCCAACTAGAGTTTAATGGCGTGTAGCCCTGTAGGAGTTGGGATGTATGCAACATTCTCCCTTGTTTTCAATGGAAGGGTTGTTTCCCGATGACTGATACATGGCATTTACCCACTGCCAACTTCTGTACTTCACAATGTGATAAGCTCAAACAAATTAGGGAGCCATTTTGCTCGATTTCATCATACTCCTAAGTCAGTGAGTAGTAATTTTTGACTTCATCGCCTTTCTATTGATGTAAAGGGTCTGAATAGCTTCATACACGGATCTTAGGCTGAATAGTATTACTGTGTTATTTATGTCAAGATAATTGATGTATGGATGTATCTTGATGTCGTTGAGATTTTGATTTCAGATGTCTAAATTTTAATTTCTATGATTTTGCAGTTTGGCAGCGGCTTGAAGAAGAAAATCGGGAATTTTTTCAGTTTTATTATATTCGATTGGCACTGAAAGAACAAATAAATCGTTTCAACCAACTGTTGAAGAAACAGGCAGAACTGATGGAGAGGATCCAATCTACTGGAGTTTCTCCCGTAGCAGTTTCAAATGGATCTCGCATGACACAATGTAAGATTTATTCTAAGGGAATGTCATTATTCGTCTATTTCGAAATATGTTATTTGTGACATGGATTCTTAGCATTACCTTTTGGCAAGTATTAACTACTCTTGGGTCATCATAAATTGGCAATTTTGGTTACTTGGAAGTTAAACGAACCGAACCCGTTTTGGTTGGGTAGATTCAAGGAGCGAATACGTATCATATGTCGTATCGAATGAACTGATATATATGTATGTTTTTGTATTTGTATTTTGCAACCACTTCATGATTTTACTTTCTAAGTTTTGCTTGGGTAGATGCTGTTCTAGGAGGAAATATATCTGTATTCTTATGCTGGAACAACATTATAATGTTAGTTTCTGAGTTATTTTCATGGTGAGATTTCAATCATACTATCTCTTCATGGTGACATGTCCAGCGTTTTATTATACGTGTCAGGGCCGGCCTTTAGCATGTGTGGGCCGTGCAGTCGCACAGAGCCCCAAGTGTTTGGGGGCCCAATAGATAAAGAAAATGATCTTTATAGCATTTGGTGCGGTAGTTTACAGTCAATCTAATCTGTCTCAGTGGTTTGCCGTTTGGTTTTTCTATATGAGATAGCCCAGGTTCGAATCCCCATGGCGTGTTTTTTATTTAATTTCTCTGCATTTTGTAACTTCCAAGTTCCAAAGCTACCATTTATGACAAAGTGCAGCTTAACTGCTGTGAATCGTACACTTAAGCAAAACTACTTTTTAAGTGTTCCTTGATTTGGTTAGCTTTATATGTTAAACTTGAAAAAATCAACGAATATTTACATTAAGTTTTTTTTTTTTAAGTTTAACTAATAAAGTTTCAATTGATTTTATAAAAAAAAAAGGGTAGTAATAATAATATTGAGCAATATATAAGGTACCGGACCCACTTTCAAAATTCCGCACCGGGATCCTGAAATCTCGGAGACGGCCCTGATAAGCGTATTTCAAACCTGGGATCTGGTGTCTCAAGCTCAATCATGAAGTTAAGTTATTTGTAAAATGCATTTCTACTAATAGCCAGTAGGGTATAATGGGAGGGGGGGGGGAGATATTCAAACCTTTGACCTATCATCCAAGGACCTCGATATTCACCCTTATGCCAAGAGCCCAAGACCTCACTGGTATTCGTTCCATTGCTTGTGCTCTCTGTTGCCGTGACATAAACTTTTTATTTCTGGATGCTGCTATACTGTTGCTTCAGTTGAGCAGTAATTACCTCTTAATGTGTCTTTGCAACAGTTCAACAGAGTGCTGGACGCTATCCTATTGATCAGACAGGTGCATCATTACAGCCGGAGAACTTGCAACCTGCGATTCCTCCCAGCCTACCATCATCATTTTCTAATGGTGTTCCGTCATTGCAAACCCACTCTGCTTATGACATGTCTAGCCAGTCCCGCCGAATAGATTTTCTCCCTGACACCCTTCATGGTCAAAGTTCTAATTCCATGAGATTAATGCAAGGATTAAATGGTGGGATCATCAAGTCTGAAAGTGGCTATCCTTCGGGCTCACAAATTATCTTTGATGCTGATACGAACATTGGGGAACCTCAAGGCCTTTTGGATGATGCATCTGTTGCATCTTTCAATGGCATGGAGGCAAGCTCACAACCGATGCATGATACACTTTTGGGCATGAATGGCTCCTGTTCTTTATTTGGACAGCTAGGACAGATTCCAAAGAGCTTTAGTTTTTCGGAGTTGTCAGATTTTCCTAGTATGTTTTTTCTCTCTTTAATCATATTATGATCCTTTTGGCACTATGTAGCTGGGCGGCTGTAGGCACAATTGGCCTTGTTTTTTTCGAGTCATAGTTGAAGCCTCATGTTGTGCTTGTGACGATGTCAGATACACCATCTCGTTTTTCTGAACTTATTTTTATTTGTTTGAACAGATGTATTAGATAACTATCAAAGTTCTGACTTCATAACAAATACGGACAACTTTCTTGATAGAGGTGAAATTCAAGGTGAGATGCTTCCCTTCCGGTCATGTTATGGAACTTCTTAAAAGGAGACTTGATGTTTGTTATGGGTGACAGATGAAAGCAAGGGAGCAATATCAGGAAGCTATAATACCTATGAAGATTTTGGAAGTGATTAAGTGGACAACTTTATTTTAGTGGTATGTTCCTTGCTAAAGGTTTACTGGACTTATCTTCCCTTATTTTTAAAATATGATTTTACAATGATAAAGCCTCTCTAGTCTCCAGTCTCTCCACTTTCATTCCCTTGCTCAGACTGGAAGCTAGTAGTCGTGTTACTTAACTAACGCACACCTTGTTGGGGTCTTTTAATATGCAATCCTCAAACTGTTAGAACGTCTTATCGAATGACTGGATACAGCAACTACGCGGTTTTAGATTTGTTTATGTATGAGATAGATGCCTGTAGCATGCTGCTCATTATAAGGGTAGGTTTACACACGGTGGAGACTACATTCTTTTGACATATGTCGAGGAACTGCAAAAGTTTGCGCAAGATACAACGATATGCTGCTCTTGAGCTGCGCTGGACCACAATTGCACGTGACATGTACGGCCGTTATGATTTCCTCATTGATCATGAACCTTGGCTCCAAGTCTGAGCTGAGGTGCATGTCATACACGTCTTTTACGAACAAATCATATTAGGGTACTCTGAACACGATTCTCATGGATGCATTCGACATTTTAATAACTAATCTGGGCATTGAACAGATCCATGATGTGGTAACTTGCCATGCACGTTCTCTTGGATTACAATTTTTGTTTTCCCTTTTCTCTGCTATATATATGACAGCAACCCCTAGTATTGCCGCCCTACCATCTTGGTCGTGTGTTCTTCCTTGTACTGTATTTGTATTACTATGTACGTATAAAGGTGCTACTGTGCTAGTTTGATTAAAATCTTTACACTTTGGTCTCGTGTAGTCGTAAATGTTGAGGTTCATGGTGTTAGCCAAAAATGAGTTTTGGCTCATGAAGATATATCATGGTATCGTTTTAGTTGGGAAAAGCCTATCAAAATGAAACATCATGGTTGATACTAGTATTATTGACGACATATTCTACCATTGTATCAAAAGATCTTTCGGGCTTTAGCGCAGCTACTTGTCAGAGACGTTTCGAGTGTAGTCAATAAAAAATATCAATGTTGATGATTGGTATTTCTTGTTTTGACAGGGGTAGACGGGTAGTACTAGTGGCTCAATCAACAGCCATTAATCTGTACATAGTATTTTAGGGATGAGACGTTGGAGATTTTAATACTTTATTTGGCAGAAATACATAGATTGTGTGAAAATATCGATGTTGAAGCTGATGCTGCTTTTATGGAAGGGCCTTGTGCTGCAGTCTCAATAACGAAAATGGTATAGTCGCTTTGGGGATGACGGTGAAGCGCTTAATTAAAATTTCGTTTTAACCTTATTACTGATTACCATGCAGCTGTGTAGTGATTAACGTCACGCTGCAATCTTCGACAATGTATTGTAGGAAGCATATAAGTGTTTGTCGTGTTATCGTTCAAATAACTGGTTGGAGTTTCAGTTTTTTACCATTAAAACATTGTTCTGTAATTACTTATTAATGTACACTCAGTAATTTTGCTGTATGAAGTCTTTGTTTGATTTTCAGTTTGATTGAAATTCATGTTAATTTTTTTTTTTTTTAAAATTTTATTTGACAACGATGTACTTTTATTGGTTTAAAGAAAAAATTTAGAAGATGATATGAATTGGGACTACGACTTAAAGAGTATCATAGACTTTACCAAATACTCCCTCTGTCCCATTCATTTGTTTACCTTTTATATGCTTTGTGAGGGGTATTTTAATCAAAGACAAACAAATGATTGGGACGGATGAAGTATGAAATATGCTAGTAAAAATGAAGTGAATTGCGCCTCAGCAAAATTCTTGTGGAGAAAAAACTAAATTGCATAAGTAATAATATCACAATCTTTCTCAAAAGAAAGCAATATAGGAGCCTCAAACGGCTCAAAGTGGCTCAGTCAGAATCGACTTGTTTTTTTGTAAGATATGTAGCAGAGACCCAACCTTGTTTGGTTGCGGGTGAGGGAGGGAGAGAAAGGGAATACAAATCTTTCAATTTATTGTCTAAGACAGTTTCACATGGCGACGGTTTGGAACAAACTCTAAGCTAATTCATAGGCCAACTTTTGTAAGAAAGGTTTGGAACATGTGAAAAATCTAAGGGACCAATAATTCCAAGCCTTAAATAAAATGAAGATCTAGACAAATGTAAATAAAATGTAATTACATTATAAAGGCCCTGTGCTAAGAGCGCGATCCAAATCAGCAATCAAATCATTTACATCCTCGATGCCTACAGAAATGCGAACCAGATCTTCAGTCAAACCTCTGGCCTCCCTGTCTGCAGCCGGTATAGAAGCATGAGACATGAAGCATGGCATACTTATTAGCGACTTCACACTCCCTGAAACCAATAAAGCATTGAGACTTAGCACTCTTTAAAAAGAAGTGCCATTTCAAGTTCACAAATTCTTATACAGAACGGTTTTACGATAATTTACGGTAAGACCACATAAACATAAATTAAAACCACAGTAACGCTGAATAATTTTGGCTGCGATAAGGGAGATTATTACCAAAACTGACGGTAATACTGAAATATTTGGTTGTCTCCACGACATGTTTTGAAAGTGGGATGGAACCCGTCACAAAACTGAGCACAGATCCTGCACCTTTTGCCTGCAAAGAAATGAACAGTCCTTTTTAATACAGTTGCATGTTTTATCTTATGGAAACACAGTTGCCAAAGTGCCATAAGTTCTAGAATATGCAAAATTTGTCCATGTTTATTAATTTTCTAATTTCCTTTTTGGGTGTCCATGAATAAGTTTTGACTTAACTTCTCAGCTGAAAGTTTTTATTAGATGTGTCTTATTTATGGTGATTATAATTTGTGAATCACATCTTTACTCAATTTGCATTTCATAATTTTAATCCACATTTTAGTGTTTTCCTTAATTCTCGTATCAGAGAAATTAAAAATATTATTCATATTCCTCAAAAAATATTATTCATAGACAGAGGTATTCAGAAGTGAGTGGGTTAGAACGTAGAAGCACCTGAGAATAATGCAATGATCGTCCAGGATGGTCAGGAAGTCCAGCATAGTTAACCTTCTTAACTCGTGGATGTGACGAGAGAAATTCAGCAATTTTCTGGGCATTATCCTATGAAAAATATAAACAAAGCACAAATAGTATGCCTTTTAGGGTACATTCCCTTCATATTGTATTCATCTATACATCATGTCTCTCGCTCAGTATGTAAAACAGTACAAAAACTGTATGCACCTGTTGCTTTTCAACTCGAAGAACCATGGTCTTGATACCACGTAAACAAAGCCAACAGTCAAAAGGTGCCAACCCAGAGCCTTCAGCATTTTGTAGGAAATACAGTTCTTTTGCCAAACTGATCACGACAGCATAACAATAATTATATTTTTTAAAACTCAAAACTCGTAGATATATGAACATAAGCTCAATAAGATGAAAAATACAAACAAAATAAGCTTTCCGGTGGCCGGGATAGCATATGCCAAACGTTTTTCAGCATAAAAGGTCTATAACAACTAAGAAGCACAAGGGAGATATATTTCCATAATTCCATTCTCCGCAACAGTGATTTCTGTAGCGAGAGAAATAGTGCTACTTTTTCCAAATTTAAAATTGCATATAGAAGATGGTGAATCATAAATTTGAGAGTTGTAGTTAAAAGATGATAGGGATCGGGATCAAAGGGGGGAAAAAAGGCTCACTGCTACCTTTCTCCTTTCACCGCGAGAACGCCAGCCATAAGATCGCTATGCCCAGCTATAAATTTAGTAGCAGAATGCATCACAATATCTGTCCACCATTCATGAAATAGTAAAGAGCAAGAGCAAAAAACTGAATCATTAACTGAAGAATATAGAATGAAAATTTAATAAAAATACAGGTAATAGACGGCTACCTGCACCAAGTTCTAGTGGTCGCGATAAAACTGGAGACATAATACTGTTGTCGACCAATACAAGAGCACCATGAGCATGAGCCATCTCCGAAATTTTCTGAAGTAGCAATTAAACAAACTCGAATATTTAGTTATCACAATCAACGTGCCTAGAAAGAACAAATTTCATATAATAAAGGACAAAATCCTATGTTCAATGATTTATTATTTACTAAATCTACGCAGTATTACTTAGGAACCAGCAGAGAGCAACGATTCCAACGAAGAGAGCATGAAGTTAGGGTAGAATTAGGTCATATAGATAACACGTAATTTCCTTATGACTGAAATTTGGCTAACACTCAACTATGGGTTTCAAGCCGTAAGAGATATTCGTCAACCATAGAATTATATGAAGGGTGCTCGTGACCCACTAGTAGAAAATTTGATAGGCTTTACTTCCTTTCTCCTTCATCATTTTTATAGTTTCATGCATGAAACACATATTATTTAAATAAAAGAAACAAATTATATCATGACAACTATGACAAGAGCAGAGTAGAATATAACATGTACGGTAGCTCCCGTGAATCTAAACCAAGATAATGCGTCGATACCGTATCCGGATCCCTAACCCATTCACTTTTTATCCAAGAAATAGAGTTGAATGATGCTCAAAGAAGCGACTTATCATTTACTATATACTAGCAAGTAGCAACTGATTTTCTTTACGGCGTGTGACTTACACGAATATCACAGATCATTTGTCGAGGATTGGTCGGGCTCTCTAGCCAAACAAGCTTCGTCCAAGGACCAATAGCAGCTGCAACTTCATCTAAGTCAGTAGCGTTCACACGTCTACATAATTACCGACAATTGGATCAGTCAGATCAAATCAAGACATAGATGATAGATGAGACATGAGAAGAATGCAAAAATACTAACTTTACAACAACTCCTGTCTTTGGGAGAACTCGTGACAATAATCGATCAGATCCGCCATAGATATCATCTCCAGCAACAATTTCTTGGCCTAGAATACGGAAGAACGAAGCTAAGAATGTGACCGCATTACCACTAGAAATAGAATTAAAACTATTATCCAAGATCAAATAGAAACTGGAGAACATGTATTCTCACAATAACCGCTAAGAGCTACATACACAATTAGGTTTTTAAGAGCATCGCAAATCGTCTAGTTAACTTAAGTCACTAACACGGTATAATGACGCAACATTTTCTTAAGATTGTATGTTCGTTTCTTTTTAAGTATATGTAATTATGTATCACCTACTTGCACTTCAATATACTTCAGTAAATTCATTAGTAAATTTGCACCAAATGTTAATGACGGAAAAGAATACCAGTGCCGACCAGATGAGCAACAGCAGCAAGTGCCGCCATTCCACTAGTAAAGCATAATGCTCTGTCAGCCTTATCCAGTTGTGCCAGGAGCCTGCGACATAGAGAGTCTACTTGGTTCTAATGGCTTTCGATTATAATAAAGATTAAATCTTGCACAAAACAAAAAAGATAAATAACAAATATGCTAGAAAAAAAAAAAGTAAAATGAGTTACCTTTCAAGAACATCACGTGTAGGATTACCACTTCTTGTATAATCATAAGGACCCATTTCTAATGCTGATGGCTAGTTATGAATTATTGAAGTTGACAAATACAAAACAGAAAAAAATTAGACAAGAAAGAGGATCCAATATGAGAAGCATATTGCAATACAAAGTCACCCATCTCTAACTCAAAATGGTATCCTTGATTCACAAACTGACATCAAAATTTGACTGAGGCAATGGTATAACAGTTTGAACAAAAGATATCCAGAACTGCAATTTATATAGTTCAGCGAAAGAGGCCTATTATGTTACGGTAAACAAGGGAACGGAACAGTTACTCTGAAAACCTACCTGCTTAAATGTTAAAAAACAAAAACGATCATTCTGTAGATAATATAGTTGTAATAGCAATTCTCACAGCCTACCTGCTTAAATGTGGCTGTCTGATAAAGAGGTGTACTCATTGCACCAAAAGGATCAATGTTGCTTTCAAAATTCATCAACAATGTCGAAACACTTGGCTCCGTATTCTCCAATTCTATATCATTTCCAAAAAATTCCCAAGTAAATACTAAATCATACATTTAACACAAGAAGCACTAACCTTCCTACACAAATAGAAATCCAAATGCACATACTCAGTCCGTTCCAATCATTTGTTTAATTTTGATTAAAAATACTTCACACAAAGAATTAAAAAGGTAAACAAATGATCAAGACGGGAAAAGTTATAAACTTTGATTAGAAAACCAACCATTAAAACAATCAGCAACAGTGTCTACCAATGCAGCAGCTTTAACATCCATCCCTTTACCTTTCTCTCCTAAACAATTCAACTCAACTGCCCTTTTTTTATCAGTAAGAATTGGGGAATTGAAGCCTACTCTAATGGGATAAATCCCAGATGAAAAACCCTGAAAAATAAACAGTAACATATGAAAACTACTGAAATCAAATGAGCATGTAATTCTCCACAAATTGTGGATGTAATGATTGTAAATGATGAATTATAAACATATACATGAAAAAATTAAATAAATAGAAAGAAATAGGGGATAAGAAGTGAAGAGAAAGCATACTTGGGAGGTAAAGTCAAAAGAGAGGGAATGAAAGCAAGGTTTGAGAGAAAGAGAAGCTGCCATTTTCATTAGGGTTTATGGTTGTATTGATGATTGTGATGTCACCAATCAAAGATCAAAACTTTAATAATAATGCGTTTTGTTGTATATAAGCATACTGTATACTTCCTCCATTCAACTCCACTCTACCACTTTCATTTTTGCACACTATTCATGAGTCGGCATTTAATTGCAATTTTCTCTCAATATATAAGTGACAATATATTCATGTGTGATCTTGTTTGATTCGTCTTTACGAGTACATTATTAATATCCAATTTTTATAATTTTTGCAAACACGTAGCTAACGATATTTACCGCGTAAAACACGTCTCGGCAAACGTGAAAAAATTATTTGGTAGAGTGGAGTTGAATGGAGGAAGTATGTATGTATGTGGAGGATAACGGATTCGAATTTTAGTTGAGAAAGATTCTGCAGATTTTCTGCGAATTTAACAGCAACTTGACTGCAACTGTTGTTCAGTCATGGACTTGTTTAAGTGAAGTTAGACTAATTGTATGGTAGGTTTAGTACTCATTCCTTTGTTTTTAGCAAAATCTCATTTTAAATGGCCTATTTCGCATTTCTGTATATGTGATCATTTTTATGGTCAGATGTAATTATTTTTAAATGATAATTTTTTTTTATGGTAAATTATTACCATTTAGAAATGGTCACATCCGACATAAAAAATGAATAGGTTGTCTGAAGTGAGATCTACTGTTTATTTATACATACGGAGTATTTCATACTATTATTTTTTAATTCTTTTTTAGTTCCACCCGAAGGTGACAATTATATAACTGATAAGTCTAACAGTACAGCATGTTGGGCAATCGGTGGAAGATTGTCCGACCATAACCATCTACCGCTTATGCTAGGAAATAAATGAGCTAAATGATGCGCGACCCAATTGTTTTCACGCTTAGTAAACGACCAGATGACCGACTGAAAAGAGTTGCATAAATTTAAGATATCAGCAATTGTAAGGAAGAAAATGTTTCTGCCCGTCTTCCTTTCCTTAAGAGTATTTCATACTATTATTTTAATTTAAGGTTAACAAATGATTGAAATGAGTAGTAATTGTTGCCTTAAAAATTGATAAGTTGGGAGTATCTAATCTTAATATGCAAACAACTACATCGTAGACCTATACAGTATATTCTTTCATGGTTCATTCTCTTTAGTCTCCGGTTTTTATTTTACGATTTTTGAAAGTGTAATAACTATTTATTCCAATTTCCCTCGATTCTTCAAATTATTACTACATTGTTGTCGTGCAACCTGGTATGATTATTATACCGGATTGTAAAACATCGACGACGTTTTAGAAAACATCGACGACGTTTTTCATAAAAAAGACGTCTCATGCCCTTAGCCTTTCTCTCTCTAAACTTTTTTTCTCCCAAAGTTTACTATTCAAAATCCACTAAAACACTAACCCCCTCCCCACCTCCGCCACCACCGCCACCACCGGACCTACCCCTGCCCCCGCACCCGCCTTGCAGCCGTGCCGCCAGCCAGGCTTGCCGCCGTGCCGCCGTTTAGTGTTCTTACTTTTTTTTTTTTTTTTTAATTTTCTAGATCTAGTTTCATTTGTTGTTAGTTTTTTTGTTTTAATTTGTAAACCTTTAGTTTTTGTTTTAATTTGTTGTTAGTTTTTGGTTTAATTTGTAAACTTTTAGTTATTAGATTGTTCTTGGTTTAATTTGTAAACTTTTAGTTATTAGATTGTTCTTGATTTAATTTGTAAACTTGTAATTAGTTTGTTCTTAGTTTTTAATTCTCCCAAAGTTTTTTGTTTGTTTTCTTGTTAGATTTGTTGTAAAATCTTATATTTATTTGATGTTGTTGTTTGTCGTTAGATTTATGTTAATAATTTGTATAAAGAAACAAAGAATCGATTTTTTATTTCCGAGTTCTTCATCCCACCATGGTGAGATTTGGAGGAAAAAAAATTTCCCCCATGGTTGGACACCCATTTCACACGTCCAACCATGGGGGATTTTTTTTCCCCCAAATCTCACCATGGTGGGACAAGTGAAATGGTTGTCCAACCATGGTGGGATGAAAAAAATCTGGAAATCCACCATGGTTGGACAACCATTTCACACGTCTAACCATGGTTGGACGTGTGAAATGGTTGTCCAACCATGGTGGGATTTCCAGTTTTTTCATCCCACCATGGTTGGATTTCCACAGAAAAAAACTCGCCCATGGTTTGAATTTTTTGATTAAAAGTCCGTTCATGGTTTCTTTGAAATATTTTTATAATTTTTTAATTAAATTGATTAAATTAATTTGTTCGATGATAATATGTTTTACGTCTGGTGGCGGTGGTGGGGAGGGGGTTAGTGTTTTAGTGGATTTTGAATAGTAAACTGGGTTTCATAACCATGGCCAGACCCTAGAAATGGACGTCCAGCCATGGCCAGACATCCATTTCCAACGTCTGACCATGGTTGGACGTTGGAAATGGAGGTCTGGCCATGGCTGGACGTCCATTTCCAACGTCCAACCATGGTCAGACGTTGGAAATGGATGTCTGGCAATGGTCCATGACATCCAGTTCTTCGTCTGACCATGGTATGTTTTCCAATTTTTTTTTAAAAAAATCCGCATTTGAATTTTAACTAATTAAGAAATAACGTAAATCATTTAACTTGATTAAGTTTAAACGTACAATTAACGGATTTCGGGCAAAAAAAATTGATAAATATAAATTTTGATTAATTTGTAAACATGTTGAAGATTGTTCGTCCGTCATGATAATCGATTTAGTGAGATTGTTGTTGTTCGATTTAGTAAAATTGTTGTTGTTGTAATTTTTTAATTTTTTTTAGTTGAATTAATTGTATTTGATTTTGGGAGAATTAGAGATGAGAGAGAAGAGAGATAGAGAGTTTAATGCATAAGGGCATTATCGTCTTTTGTAATGAAAACGTCGTCGATATTTCCTAAAACGTCGTCGATGTTAACCAGCCGCCTTATTATAAATGAGTAGAGGTGATCAAAGCTGGTTTGGGCCGAACATGGGTCAGGCTGACGTCAAATTATGGCTCACGTACAGTTTAGAACATGGGCCTAGGCCTTTGTAATCTTCTTAAAGTGCCCTGTTCATATCCGCGTATTTTGTGGGCTGAATGGGCGGGCTGGATTAATGAACAGGATGACTGATGAATAATTCTATAATATAATAGACTATATGTTTGGTAAATAAGAGCTTACACAAACTTCAGTTTAACAAAAAAGAAAATTTACAAAAACTTATATAGATTGTCGAATCCACGCAACGATCCCCTGGTTCAAAGTTCTGTGTTCATGATATTATTATTCATTTAATAATAACAATTTATCTCCTAATAGAATCACTGAATGTTCATACAACATTATCACAAAAAACTAATTCAAAGTCGATCTCAGTTCTTAAATATGGGACATACTATGTACATTAGTGACTCAGGCCAGCAGGAACTCGTTAGCCTTGAGACGAGCCTATTCCACCCTACAAGCGAAACAGGTTAATACAACAGACATGCTAGCTAATCTAACTACAGAGACGCATCATTTCCTCCATACCGGTTGCTTGTAAATTACAGCTGGCGTTACCTGCAGCCAACATCAACTTTACTCATGAGTCGAATTGTTAACCAAAATTTTAAGAAGGAAAAGATAGTGAAATCACAACTGTACGGTCAAACACACAACTCTCTAAATCACTCATTTGGATGAATGTATTTGAATATTTGCTATTTTGATGACATAACATCACAATGTGCTAAACATACAGACGCAATATTATTAGACAAAAGAGAGGTGAAAATTGAAACAGAAAGACCAAATAAAATGGAATGCTGACCTTCGTTTTGACCTTGTACTTCTAGTCGTGACAGATGCTGAGCTAACATCATCTTTATCTTTCGGTCTCAGTTTACTCGCTCTGGCTCTGGATTTTGACTTGTCTGGATAAAACAAATAAGTGTTAGCCTTGCAAGAAGCAGTATGGTGATAGGACTCATAAGATTCTAATACAAATTACCAGCTCTGGGGTTAACTGCTGGTGACTGGACTTCATCACCACTAGCTCTCTCCTGTGTCACTTCACTTGATAAAGTGGAATGATCCTCCGTCTCATCACCTTTTGATTCAGTTACGCCAACACTAACTCCCTCCTGTCCCCCTTCACTTGATAAAGTGGAGTGATCCTCCGTCTCATCACCTTTTGATTCAGTTACGTCTTTCACACAAGATTCTTGAGTAGAAAGATCGCTTGACTCACCATCTACTTCGTCTAACAGAGAAGACGTGTCAGAAAATTCTCCAAATTAATATTAAGAGAGGCAGGCTGAGAAGAAATTAGGGGTAATGATGCAACAAATGTGGGTTCCAATACCCTTGAGTCCTAAGCTCGTCAAATTAGTACTTAAGTTGAACTGATATTTGAGCATGGCAAGGAAATGACAGATTTTATTATAAATTCAGCACTGCCACGTACAAATATAACTGTATAATAACAAGCACCTGCCATTGATCAAAATAGCATAGCATGGATATGCAAAAAAAAAAATTCATCAATATTTGGGATGGAAAAGGCGAATATTCTATTGAGGCTTATATGATCACAATAATATGAAAAGAGGAGTTGCAATTAGTCAATTACAGAAAGGGATGTGCAAAAAAGCAGTGTAATGCAACGATTACAGCTACCCAGGGTATACAAAGAATACCTTCGGTTATTGAATCATCTGTTTTTTCTTTCTTAACCTTGTCGGCAACTAGAAAGCCTTCTAAGCTGCCAATTTTGTTTCTGTGAGCCTCTGCATTTCTTGCGGTGACTTCCTGCTCCTTTTTCTCCAAGTGAAATTTATTGAGTTTCTCCTCAAATTCTTCAATGGATGATTTCAGATCTGGCTTTGCAAACTTCTTAGCCTGATTTTCGTCCATTTAATGGCATATGCATCAAGAATACCGAAAATAGTTGAATAAAAAAACCCAGCAAACAAGCATTTGACATACAAGTGGTACCTTGTTTATTATATTTCTGAAATGGTCCATCACAGAATCCTCACATAAGGCATGCTCATAAGCTTTAAATGACTCGATAAGCTTTTTCATTCCTTTATCAGTGAAGGCCAACTGTGAAAGGCAATATGCGAGACATTCCCACTGACTGCAATCTGCAGCAAATGTGTTTCATCATGAAAGATTGAAAACCACAGCAAGCGGTAAAAATAGAACTGTGACCATCACTAGTCTCAAATCAGACAAAGTTCACACAAAGTTAATGATCAAGTACAAATTACTAAACAGTGAATATTGGGTTGTAATATAAGGCCATAAATATAATTCACATAAAGTTAAAGAATCTCACAAGCTGAAAGTTCCAACTTCCAAGATAAACTACTCCGTACAAATTGAACCTTTCAAAGAAAATTGTGACTGTTGCAATGTCGCTTTAAAGTGACAAAGATATTGAGTCAGTGCAACAACTTAAAATCTATTTAATACAGAATGCAAGACAAAGAGACCAGAATTTACGGATATCTAAACACAACGTACCAGTGACTCCATTGAACCGATTGCAAAGCTTTTCAACCAAGCCTTCCATTTGCTTATCCTAACAAAAGATTGGAACGAGGTGGGGCATCAAATATATGGTTGTTGGGGTAGCAATGGTATATATAGACACATACATATACTGATTTACAAAATAAAGACAAAAAAATATCCATCCAAATTAAGGGAAAGATTGTACCTTCTTAATGGAACCAATCAAAAATTGCATAATGTTGCAGAATGAGTCCTTGCCCAAGTTCTGACTGGAAAGCTTGCCAAGAATATCAGGAAGTAGATTATAAATAGGATTTGAGCCTGAAAAAATTGCAAAAACCATCTTTTTTAGTTTAAGTAATACCTTTTCCTATTTAGCCTTTACAAAAACCCAAGGAATTGCTTGTACTTATCAACATGAATCATAAATTACCCTTTTTAGATAACTCTGTAAAGAAGAGTTTTGCTAGGTTTGCGATTCTTTCATCTTTGTCCTCTATTCTCGCAGCCATTTCATTTATGTGACCCTTGACCTGTTTCACACATGACCCATCAAACACTTGCTTTAGCCTTGACATACAAATACAAACTAAATAGTTGATTATTTATAGTCCATACCTTCATCATGTCATTCAATATTAGATGAGAAAGCACCAAAACAGCATTTTTTCTCACAGATGGTGAAGGATCATGCAATCTAGCATACATGTTCTCTGTCCATGGTTCCACCAAATTCGGAAAGCGAACTGCCAGATCACCAAGAGCAATAGTGCAATTCGATCGAACAGTCTCTGATGATGCACTCTCCACAACCGTAAAGAGTAGCTGGAGATTGGCTTCACTGTTTACGCCAAACAAATCGAAGTTTTAGTGAAGTTGTCTATTGCATAGTAAACAAAGACAGAAAGAAGATGCACACTGCACTCATGCACCCCGTTCTTACCAAAAAGCCGCATCAACAATCATAAAACGACACAAAGCAAGCATAGCTGCTGCCTGTAGTTCTGGATTCTACAAAAACGAGGAACTAGAAACATCAGCAAGAAGAATTTGAATTGTATAAAGCTACAGTACCCACGTTATTAGAGGGAATCTGGGAAATGAGATAAATATGCAGTTTATTAATTTGAAACAATTTTATTGTAACAAAAAAACCTTGACCATGGAGACGTAACGTTCTGCCAACTTAATTTTTAAACAAAAGAACATCACTTCCAACTATTGTTGTCCACTCTTTCCCTTACTTGTATGATTGTATCATGGTCTTCAATTCATTGAAAATCATAGTAGCAACTACATAATAACAACTACAGAGGAATTGGACTTGCCTTTTGCATCAAACTGAAATTTCTACAAGTCTTTGAGAGAAAAGGTGCACAGCATCCAAGCAAGTTCTTTTCATGTGAACCACCAGATAATATCTCCTTCTCTGCCCTGTCTGCTAGTGAATCAAGTATTGCATCTTCTGAGGCAGCAACACCTAGTTCAGCATTTATACCACCATCCTGTAAATTACCATTGGTCAACTGTAAATTAGCAATGATCAACGGAACACTTGAAGAAATAAAAGTTATATACATATTACTGAATAGGGTTATTCATAACACACATTCGGCACTATCTATCTTACAAATTCAAAATTTCTAAACCTCACCTTTTCTGCATTAAGTGTTGAATCATTACCATCAACGATGGTAGAGTCAGATTCCTGTCTATCCTTCTTTGCCTTCTGCTTCTGAATCTTTCTAACACAAGATTCAATATATACTAACTGATGCATGGCAACATGACTTATAAGGAAGAAATATCTCCCTAGTTTTCCAACTTGAACAGTAGAGGGACCATGACCAGTTCCATCCTCCATTTCATGCTCTATATCGGCAGATTCACCACGATGGAATATAGAACTTTGATATTTCTGTACTATCCTGGCAGCAAAACTTTCCGGGGCTGGATGAAGAGTATAGATAGCACCTACTGCTTTATCGGCCGCAGTATACCAGATGTTATCCGGCAACCAAGAACCAGCAATTAGACTCTCTAACATACTGAAAACACGGCTCCCATTACTAGCTAGAAGCTTTTTCCTATCTTCTTCAGATAACCTCTGAAGAGCAATGCATGCTGTCCTTGCCAGAAGAGGATCTACTTTTGCCCATCGGCCAAACCCAATATCAACTATGTCCTGTAAATGAGAGCTCAGAATTCCACTTGATGACTTTGCCGCCATACAAAGAACAGCCAAGGCACCACGGCACTGCTCTGCTGTTGTTTTTGGGACGTTAAAGCAAAAGAAGTCCCACAAAGCTGAAATCTGAAAGTACACATATACATGGGATTTTGATTAGAATTCAAACATGTGGATCATCCCCGTAACTGTGAGCATGATGGTAAGTTACTTTCTAGTTTAACATCATTATGTGTAACATATTATTCAAAGATAAACAGCTCGAGTACCATTCCAGAAGATATATCCCCTTTGAACACTAAGGCAGCAATGACAGATTCCAGGGCTGCAAGATCTCCGATGTTTGAATCTATGGCAAGAGTCAATAGATTTTTGGCAGTTTCCAGTGAGTTTCTGGTGATGTATATTGTAATGAAAGCATTCTCTACAGCTTCATAGATGGACTTATCCTGAGAAAATACCTGAAAAGCAGAAAAGTAACAATTGGATTGCTTAAACTATGAGCTAAGACATGTTTTATTACTATGTGTATAATATAACAGCGTACCAGCGGCAGCATTTTACGTAGACAGGATTCTGATCCATCAATCTGAAACTGTCTGCACCTCATAAGTAACAGTATCGTGTTTTCCACATCTGCAGCTGAAGACGAAGCCATTAGCTGAACCAGGGTCGGCATGGTAGCTGATATGCACTTGGAGAAGGTCAAGCCAGCTTCAAGAGAGGCAACTAGAGCCCTGGTTTGCTCCAAATTGCCAACATCTGGAACAGAATCATCCTTATCTTTCTCAACCTGAGACAAGTAGCTATCAGTTAAGCTATTAGGCTGGTCTTCAGGTCCGACTTCAGAATTTGCATGATCAATTTCCCCATCGCCATCAGAGGTCTGCTTTTCAGAATTTGAATGATCAATTTCCCCATCCGGATTACAGGTGCCATTCTCAGAATTAAAATGATCAACTTCCCCATTTTGTGCTTGCACTTCAGGCTGAAAAGAACTCAACTTCTTCTTGTACTGGTCCAGTGTTGCTTCAAAAGATGCTACCCGTAGTTGAGGCCCAAAAGGATTATGTTGCAACATTACAATAAGCAGATTTAAAGCAGCTTTTCTGACAATAGTAGCCTTGTCTTCCAACCTCCCAGCAGCAACTGCTGCCATTTCATTCCACAGACCAATTGAAACAAAATGCTCTTCACACAGCTCAGACCACACCTGAAGCACCTTACTTCTTGTATAAGCAGACACGTCACGACAACGCTCCATCAATATTTCCAGCATAGCCTGCTTCGTTCTCAGCCGAGAAGACTTTGAGCTCACGTCAACATCTTCATCTTTAAATGCCTTAGAAACCAATTTGCCAAGCACCGCCACAAGTGAGTTTCTAATCTTGTAAGATTCCCCAGCAAAATGTGGGACTAGAATGCCAATATTGGTTGACACTAACTTAGGCAACCTCTCAGAGAGCTCCACTAGAAAGCGCCCTATATTTTCAGCGCCTGTAGTGTCCTTGGTGTAGTCCTTTGGATTCGTTCTTCCGATCTCTCTTATAAGCGATATTGCCAAGCTACCATCAGAAAATTTCTTCTCAGCCCCAGCCACAGCATCAGCCATCGAGGTGACAACAAAATCATACTTGTGGAGCATATGCATGATTGAGGCAGATGATTGTGCTAAGTAGTGATACTTGGTAGCACAAGTCCCAATAATGCGACATAAAGCATCCTTTGCATCAGAATCTTTCAATACTGCGGCATTCTCAAACAGCAGAAACGCATTCCTAAAGATGAGATATTAGACAGTGTCATAGAGGTTATTTAGAGTTTTAGACAGAGCTGCAAATCATTTACTGTCATAAATAGCTCACTTGGTAAGGAAAGACAAGTAAGTCTCATCCGGATCTGAGGATCCAAATAGCAATGACAGGTTGATCTCTAATGAATTCGCAATCAAATTCAGGATCCGGCCTCGTTGTCCTTCCCAATTCCATGCATTTATTGTTAGTTTCTTGCGACTGTTAGCTGCCGGCTAAAGTCACACGAGAAAATTGAAATCATTCAGCGTGAAATTTCATCGTGAAATGTAAAGACTGCATTACCATAACCTTAAACTACAAAATACATATTCCTAGATGCAAGGGCATAGTAATCTATAATAGTAGGGACATCTCCCAAGTAATTGCTTCCAGCTAGTTTCCTAAGTTCTAACCACAGACCAAATGACACCTTATGGTCCATCTCAATAGGCCTAACTACCATGAATCCAATAGTACTTTCTAAAACTGACCATCGCATACTGCAAAAGGCCCATCAATGTGAAGTACAAAAGTCAGCATTACTCGGAAATTACACACATCTATAGCTTCAAATTTTGTATCATTAGAACGAATCATAGTACACTCAAGATGGTACAAAAGATGAGACACTCAGTCGGTCAGATTTATAAACTCTAATAATTAATGTGCTTGATTTTTCAATTGCAACTTGTGACGACTAAAGCTCCGAATTTCCATAAAATATAAATAATTCTATGTAGACCACAAAAAAAAGAGCCACCTTTTGCAGCATAGCTTTGATTACAACTCAATTTGAACATCAATGAGGAAGTATTGCAAAGAATCTAGCCAAAGGTACATAATACAATAACAAGCATAAGTTCCCTTAGTGATTTGGGTTTGCCAACATGAATCGTGTACTCGTGTTATCTACAATCAATGTAGAGAATCTGATAGACTACTTAAGCTCTCAGATTTTGCATCAATACAATAAATCAGACTCGATTTTGATATAGTAAAGCTCTTAAAATAAACTTGAATTGTCCCTAAAATACTAAAATCAGCATTTCCCAAGTTAAATCAACATCTAAAGCTTAAAATCTTAACAAACATGGAAAAAAGGAGCTTACTTTAGCTGCATTGCTAGAACTACTACTGGATTCCTCGGCGAGCACGACATGAATGAGGAAAAACGTATAGATTTTAAAAGCATTACGATGCGACGCCACCCGATCAAGCACCGCAGAATTATCGTCACCATCATCATCGTCGTGAGGAGAATGCGAAGTACGAGAGAGCGAATCAACATTGGGAAGAAGAACACTGAAATTCGATCGAAGACTTTCGACAATATTAAACTTACAAGCCGGAGTAAGAGAAGAAAAACACTTGACTAAAGAATAAACTCGATCGAAAACCTCTTGTTCTTCGATGCAGAACAATTCCTTATCGGATAAATCGAACGACACACCTGAAATTTATGCGAATAGACGGAAATTGGGTTGAGAAATGTAAAATTAGGGTTTTGAAAATGGGAATTGGGGGAGAGAAGGAGGAAGAGTTATTACCTTTAACGAATTCTTCGAGATCGGAAGGTCGGAGGGAGGAGACTGTGGTAGGACGTAGAACAGTGAGACGGGTATCGTTGTCATTGTCGTTATTTAGTTCGAGAGAGGAGAAGGTTGAAGGGAAGACGAATTGAGGTGCCATTTTTGCAGTGTGTTGGTGATGACTGATGAGGGAGAATAAAGATGGTTTTAGGAGAGAGTGAGTGATTAAATCAATTTGTGTGAATTTGAAATTTTGAGAGTGAAGAGAATAGGCGGGAATTTAACGGATCCTTTCCTCGATCTTTGATTTTGGGCCTTGGGCCTTTAGGGGGACAAGGTATCGTAAGTAGATATCTTTAATGGGATTCGGTTCGGGTTAATAATTATCGGGTCGGATCATTTAAGCCATTTTGGGACAAATTTTGCTTAAATAAGTCATTTCAGGTTGTTTGAGTCACTTTATGCCGGGTTATTTCGGATCGGGTCAACTTTAACAGGTTTGTAAGTTGGTAACATATATCTTTCGCTTTTAGGAATGACAATGACTCAGGTTTATATTGGAGACTAGGTGTTATGAGTACGAAAACGGATTAAGCGATTAAAAAGTAATCAGATGAATACATTTACTTTGTAAGTTTATCCAAAATTGGAGGGAATATATATTACGTCTTCAGGTCTTCTATTATCAAGTCCAATTATAGTTAAAAACAATAACGATTACATGGGATTACGGGATGTCACAAAGTCGCCATAGTAAAATACTAAAATCCCACGCTAAAATTTCAAAAACTGAAAAGAAAAGTTACCATGATTTAAGTTTTTGATTACAACTAATAAAAAGTTTCCGTTGAAAGCAAAACTCATACACAAATAAATTCACATCAACGCTCCATAATCACATTTCCTTCACACTTAACGTTCATTCAATTCCTTATTCCCCTCTCTCTTTCAACATCTTCTTCTTCTCTTCCTTCTCTCATTCACAATATTCTACCATTTTTAATCCAAAAACACAAACAAGATCAAAACTTTATTAAAAAAATCACAACTTTTTTAGAGCTGTAAAATTCCAATGGGTTGTTCAGCATCACGTTTAGATACCCTAATTGCAAAAGCCATTGAAGATCCTTTATCATCATCATCATCATCATCATCATCAATGGTGCCAAAGACTCGTTCTTTATCAAGTGCATTAGTTCATCATCCTGCTACTAAAAAGGGTGACACTCATCATCTTGTATGTTTAACTTCCTCTACTTATGGTTCACTTCTTGTTGTTGATAATAATAGCAATAATATTAATATTAATATTAATAACAATGATAATATTAATAGTAATAATAATCAGTGTTCTTTAGTTAAAGATGATGATTGTTCAGAAAAGGCATCACCTGATTCCGTGATTAATGCTTGGGAACTTATGGAAGGGTTAGAAGATGAGGAAATTGAGGTTAAAGTTCATAAAATTGATTCTGGTGATGATTTTATGCCAAAGAATTTAACTTTATGTGATTTTAATGACGCCCATGAATTGCCCATTTCGAAATTAGGGTTAAATTTGGTTCATTCTGGTAATGATTTTAATCTTAACTCTACAAATCTATGTGATCTTGATGATGCCCATAAATTTTCTGCTTCGAAATCAGGCGTGAATTTTGTTGATTCTGGTACTCAGTTTAACGATGAACAAAAAACTTCGTCTTCGAAATTTGGCATGGATTTATGTGATTTTGAAGATGCCCAAAAACCGCCCTCGTCGAGATTGGGGTTAAACTTGGTTGATTGTAGTAGTGATTTTAAGTTCATGTCTTCAAATTTATGTTACTTTGATGAAGATGAGCATAAAACACCTCCTTCTAGTTTGGGTTTTCATATGTCTGATTCTTTGATAAAATGGAATGATTCATATGTATTTGTCGAAATACCGAGTGAAATAGTTGAGGAGAACATGGGTTTTGAACTGAGTCCTAGTACTAAGCCTTTATGGGAACATTTATCAGAGGAGTCTCTTCTTTCTAAGACGGATTCATATGGGAGAAATGCTTATGAGAGTGCATTGTCACCTGAGAAATTGCGGTATGATATCGAATCTAGAAATGGGAGTTCTTCAACGGGTTCGAGCCCGTGGAATTTTAAGAGTAACAATATGTATTCAAACTCTCCAATGAGGTCGAAATTGCTGCCTAGTGATGATAAAATTGTGTTATACTTTACGACTTTGAGGGGAATAAGAAAAACCTATGAGGATTGCTCCACTGTTCGAGCGATACTAAGGGGTTTTCGAGTGGTGGTAGACGAGAGGGACATATCGATGGATTCAAGTTATAGGCAGGAATTACAAAGTAAACTCGTCGGAAAGGCTATGAGCTTGCCGCAACTATTTATCAGAGGGAAGCATATAGGGGGTGCTGATGATGTCAAGTTACTGCATGAAACCGGTGAATTGGAGAGTATTCTAGAAGGTTGTCCTACAAAGGATTGTGAGTCCGTATGTCAGAGCTGTGGTGATGCAAGATTTGTTCCTTGTTCGAATTGTTATGGCAGTCGGAAGGTATATCATGAAGAGGAGGGACGAACAAGGAAATGCCCTAAATGCAATGAGAATGGATTGCTTCGTTGCCCGACTTGTTGCTCGTGAATGGTGATGGACTGATGGAGTCCTTTTCCATGCTTGAGATTCTCATCGAAATTCAGTAACAATTTCTTCCTATATCCGGTCTTAATTACATTTCCTGTTCTTACCTACCTACCATCTCTTTTGTATTAGAATTAGATGCATAATTATATGGTTCATTAACTCTTTGAACTAATGAACCTATAAAAGTTGCATTTCTTTGTTAGTATCTGATTAGTAAAAAGCTGTAAAAAACGTTTACCTGATCTAGTAAAATTATGAGCTTCTTATGATTTCTGAATATCAACGGTTTTAGTAGATCTCGGTTTCTCATATGATTTTGTTTACAATGTAGTTAAAGAAGGTTGTTTACCAATGTCGCGTACTTGTTTTCTAATTTCTTGGTTGATGTGAGATCAACATTATTAATATGCCTAATTTTCTCATCTTAAAATTAAAGGGGTCCTTATTAATGTTAAATATTAATGCTGTTGATGTTTACTGCATGATTTGCCTGTCCCAATTGATGTATAAGCATACCATCATGTAACCATCAATCATATCTGCTAGGGTGTTTTTTTCCTCTGAATTAACTCGTACAATAATTTGGAGAACTAGACTTTTTTGTCTGCTTTATCTTACATTTTTCATTGATTTCAGTTTATTTCTCCCATTTTTTCTTCTCTATTCCCCTTCGCTTATTTAGGGATGTGATATTGCCACGGTAGTCCGTAATCGTCAACAGGAGTTCATGCCTAAGTTCATTGGGATTAATGACGCGCTAACATATTTTTGATGGATTGAGCTAAAGTTCTGTGGCAATTCTTTAACTGTTACAGCTAGTTGAAGTGAACCGAACTTCTTTTGGGATTGTTGTCGTTATCTTGACACTTACACGAGTTGTCCCTGTGAAATTAGATCATTATTATTCTAGGTGAGCATATACGAGTTTGGTCAAGGATCATTGGAAATCATATCTCTTCTCGTATGTAGTAGAAATTTTGCGTAGATGGGCTTCTTTACCTTTTTTGGTGCATGAGCCCTTCTTTTAGACAGCGAGGTTTTAAGCCATGCTTTAGACTGATGAAAAGCTAATATTGTCTTATGGCTGGTAGCCGAAAGCCTAAGATTAAGACGACGAGTCGTGATCAATACTTTAAAGTATGCCTTTCTATCGTCTAAGTACCCGAGTCCAATCCTGCACAAGTTTGAAAGTCTACCAATCCTTCTCCTGATGTTAGTTAACCACCCATGCTGAAACTTTTTTCCTACACGGCTGTAAGTGTCGAACACGATACGGTGTGGCTAAAAAGCTTAGTTTGCAGGGAAAGTAGACTTGGTCCATCTGCATCACCCTTGACGTGATCATGTGCATGGGGTAGTTGGTGGTTGTGGTTGTCTTGTCACATTTAGAAAGTGATAATGAAACATGAGTTAGCTACTGTGATTTAGCTTTAATTGGCCTCTCTAGTGATAATGATGTGCTCTAGAATGCACATGTTTGACAAGTTGTGGATCTCAAAGGACACTAAATGATGGGTATAATCTTTATTATGTTCTCAACTCTCATGTCTCTCAAAGGTAATGGCCAAATAACCAAATTGGTAAAAAAAAAGTGGAGGGATCACGCCGGATTGGTAAAAAAACTTTCACATTTGCCGAATTGGTAAAAAAAGTTGACGCTTGCTACCAGATTGGTAAAAAAAATCTTATGTGATAAATGTGTAAGAAAAATGATGGTAATCGACGTACGACGTTTAGACGTAAATATAAAAATACGACTTTAATTTCCTTGATTTTTTTTCTAGTCGGGTTTAATACAAATTAATTTGAGTCGAGTTAATGTCGTACATGACATCCTGAGTTTTGCGTTGTTCCATTAACATACCCTCTAGCTTGAGACATTATTACGAAGTATTTGATTCAGGAAAAACGTAAAACAAGCTTGGAACCTTTTTAGTTCTTGAATTAGATATAATATTTTGTTAAGAAGATAATAAATTGAGTAACCGATTCTGGAAAAATATATATAATGAAGCTTTTTGGGTTTTAAACAAGGTTTTGATTCGGTTTAAGGTTACAATATCGATCGATTTTGTTACACTCACCTAAACATTGCTTACCTTGTTTTTTTATTTATCAATAAGTTTTGCTTAAGACGGGCACTTAGCTTAAGACGGGTCAAATATTACAACATAGTGACATAGTTGTAATAAAGAAAAAATATTTTGTATTTTCTAGGTAATAAGCGGTTGGTATGTATTTGACCCGTCTTAAACTTAAGACAAATAGTGTCCGCCGTAAATGAGAATTTACGTTTATTCATATGGCGCATAAGGATTTTTTTTGAGTACCAAATTTATATCAAATCCTAACTTTTTTACCAACTAGTTTTATACCCATGCTAAACTGCATGGATTGCTTTTAAAATTATGATGTTCGAAATATACTAATTAAACAAATATATAATTACTGTCAATTTTTATGTCAATTTTTTTTCGATCAACATGCAATTTATTATTGTGAGCGCATGATTTATATAGATGGTGTATGTTTTTTTAATAACCTTAGTCGATTTCAATTTGTTCTAAACATGTACTCGTATAATAGTATACGAAATTACGAAGTATATGAGAATTGTAATAATTTGTATATAATTATTGGAATGTAAATATTTTTTTTAATTTTATTTTTGGAATGGTAATTTTAAATTTTGTCGATTGTTATATTTTTTTTTTTCTGAATTAGCATAGTATAAGTAAGGAAATCATATTATATAAGTCATATGAAGTATTATATGATAGGCCATCATAATTATATAGTCATAATTATATAGTATAATGTAAATAATTGGTGTGAGGATGAGAGAGACAAATTAAGTGTTTTGGAAATTGTGTGGGTCCTACATGCAAAAAAATGGAAAAAAAGTTGAGTTTTTTCCGGCCAATAGGAAGGCTAGAAAAAACTCAGCTTTTATATATAGGAGGATTTGGTAACAAGTGTCAAGTTTTTTTACAATTCTTAGACTATACTCCCAGGAGTATGGTTCTACATGCTCTCTAACCAATTTTAATTTTTTCTTTTAAAAAAAACAACTAATTTCCCTAAAAATATGTAACCTCCCCCACTCTTTCCTCAGTTGACTATTAGATTACGGAAACCGTTTCTTCTTCCCAACAAAAACCCCAATTCATTTTCTGTCTCAACTCAACCTTTCTTCTTCCCAAGTCTTACCTATTCAAACAACAATCTATAACGTTCTAATCAAATTTATCATCTAAACAGGTATGTTATAATACAACATGCAACTATTTCCTTAATAGTGTTAATTAAGTTAATTAAATTTGTCTCATATTATTCGTGATTAATTTGATATAGCAAGTGATTTTGATTTATCCTTCCATGAAAAGCCGCGGAGGATTAAAACGGTGAGTTTTTCTTCAATAATCGTGTTACACATTTACAATTTGTGAATATGTATTGAGTATATTATATAGGAAGTAGTTTAAATCTGATTATGGTAGATATAGCATATTTATTGTGAATATATGAATATCATATGGAGATTTAGTGAATGTGTCAGCAATTAGTCGAATGAGTTATTGAATTTAGTTTGAATATGACACCTTTAAGATGTGAATATCAAACTATTGTCATATAGGAATTGAAAAATCAGTAAAGAGTGAATATAAAATGCATATTGTGTGTATATTAATCACTTATTCGTCTTAAGGTTAAGACGGGTCAAATACATACCGACTTACCCCACGTGTTGCCTAAAAATGGCAAAAGTTGTCTTTATTACGATTATGTGAAAGTATTTAACCCGTCTTAAGGATAAGACAGATATTACCTGTCTTAGTGAAGACGTACTTTAGCATGAATGTGTCCTACATATGGTGTGAATATTAACATTTGTGAATATGAATGATAGAAGCTGTGAATATGTCATGATCTACTATGAAGGAGGTAATCAAGTTAAGTAAATACGTGAATATGATAGTTCATTCCTGTGAATATGACATACTTATGTGTGAATATTAAACATGTGATTACATGAATGATACATGGTTTGAATACGTGATCTAAGAAGAGAAAAGAAATGCTCACACATTTGGCCAGCTCTGATCGCCCCCTAAAGAAGCCTGCTTTGCTTGCCACCCAAGTCCTTAGTTTATTTTCCTATTCGAATAATGTAATAATAAAATCTGACTCGGAGAGTCGGGTTTGCACTATGTAAACTCTATTTACTGTTGCCAAAAAAAAAAAAAAAGTTATGTGACTATGATAATTATTAATATAAATACGTTACACATATGGTGTGAATATTAACATTTGTGAATATGAATGATAGAAGCTGTGAATATGTCATGATCTACTATGAAGGAGGTAATCAAGTTAAGTAAATATGTGAATATGTGAATATGATAATTCATTCCTGTGAATATGACATACTTATGTGTGAATATTAAACATGTGGGGTATGCCGATAAATGGGAATGTGGTTTTAAAAATAATAATGTGAGTTTATATTACTTTCTTTACGATTTCTTTTCTTTAATATTCACTTTTCTAAGTTTGAATGGATTTGTGAAAATATGTAGGATCGTATACTGAAGAATCTACGAAGTTGATACGAATTTAAAAGGCGGAATCGAGTAAATTAACACACGACTAAAACACGAACACTAGCCGAGTATTTGGTGACGGATATTTGACGAATTAGACCTATAATTCATCAATAAGTGAACGAACTCAAGACCTTTTGAGTCGATCGAGTTAATATTCGAATACGCACTTGAATAAAAACTGAAATTGCTTAGCAAGCAAAGCTGTCATTTTTGATTATCTTTTTGTATCTGGCAATTACAAGAAACCAAAGGCTATAAATAGCCAAACCAAAGGCAACGAAAAATTGCTCATAAAAATAGTTAATTAAGACAAAACTAATGCTAAATTGAAACTCCTTATTAGTAGCATTAAAACAGGAAACTAAAGAGATACACTAAGACTCCCATTATTAGCTAAGATAACAAAGCTATAGATGATAAATTGTAAACTTGTCACATATCACATGTCGACGGTCCACTGCATGATATCAAGTAAACGAAATGCACCACCGAACCCAACAAAGTTTCTTTACCCACTGTTAGCACAAAGTTGCTTATCAACTTTCGAATCTTGATCATCGCCATCTGTATCATCCGCCCTTTCTTCCAAAAGAATCGTCTCGATTCTTAGACCTTTAAAGTCCACCAGGATCAAACACAAGGGACTTATGATTGCTGTAATTTATCACATTATGATGGGCTTCACCCAGCCATCTTGGCCCCCAACTCTTATGGAAGTGTAGCTCCCAGATACGCGCCTGCCCATCCCTTATTCGATCGTTATCATTGCTCCATAGTCTTTTGTCGATGGACGTGTCAAGTGGAGATTGATAGCGCTCTCCTTCTTGATCATCCAAAAAATAATAATTTATGGGACTTGTAATCTTGAAACTGGACACCTCCAATGACTCTTGATCATCGTAATCGTCAAATATAGGAGGTAATTTTGGATCAAACATAACATTATCCTCAAACGTGCTTTCAAATGAGAACACTTCAGACATGTTTTTTTTTTCCCGGATGAATAGTACCCGACGTGAACAGTACCGTTTTTTTTTTTTTTTTTTTGCCTTCACGTCTTGAATAACAATTGATTGGAACCGTGCTCCTGAGATAAGTAATCAAAACCGATTAACCCTCAAACTAACTCGCTTGAGTTTAACCCTTGAACTCCAATCGCAATCAGAAATTCAACTAAAACTTGGCTTTGACACGCCTAGGACCGTGTCGATTTAGGGAAATCAAGAGCCGAAGCTCTGATACCACTTATGATACGAATTTAAAAGGCGGAAGCGAGTAAATTAACACACGACTAAAACACGAACACTAGCCGAGTATTTGGTGACGGATATTTGACGAATTAGACCTATAATTCATCAATAAGTGAACGAACTCAAGACCTTTTGAGTCGATCGAGTTAATATTCGAAGACGCACTTAAATAAAAACTGAAATTGCTTAGCAAGCAAAGCTGTCATTTTTGATTATCTTTTTGTATCTGGCAATTACAAGAAACCAAAGGCTATAAATAGCCAAACCAAAGGCAACGAAAAATTGCTCATAAAAATAGTTAATTAAGACAAAACTAATGCTAAATTGAAACTCCTTATTAGTAGCATTAAAACAGGAAACTAAAGAGATACACTAAGACTCCCATTATTAGCTAAGATAACAAAGCTATAGATGATAAATTGTAAACTTGTCACATATCACATGTCGACGGTACACTGCATGATATCAAGTAAACGAAATGCACCACCGAACCCAACAAAGTTTCTTTACCCACTGTTAGCACAAAGTTGCTTATCAACTTTCGAATCTTGATCATCGTCATCTGTATCAGAAGTAGATATTGTGCATCAATAATTTTAGACAAGGGAAATAGGACGAGGAAGGTAATTGAAGAGAAGGCCGTTGCGTTACACGCTAATGTTCGTAAATGAATATGAAAGGGAAGTCTAATGAAGTCAAAGACATTGGTTTCTATTTTTGATTTTTGTTGAGCAACAATTATGTCCATTTAGAAATGGACCTTTAATGTTTTGATTTTTTTCCTAAACGATGTACTCCTGACTATTTAATTAGTGGTTTATGAAAGGAACTAGGTTAATGTCAAGCTTTGTTTCCATGATATCATTGTGAATGCGTGATTTACTTATCAAGATCTTAAAGGGATTGGTAAAAACCTCAACAGTGAACGTGCAATTCTGTATCTTCTGAAGATCGTATAACAAGTCTGTAATGTCAAAATAAGGCACTATAGCAGGATGAATATGTGTGAGGCTGAACGGAATTAAAAGTTTGTAATGTTAAAATAGAATAGCCGAACAAATTAGCCTTAAGAGTTCAGTACATCTATGTGAATATGTTTGTATGGCAGATTGAATATGTTAGAAACCCAATAAATCGTAGTCCTTCTTCATCTGTCCATCGCGCCAAAAAAAATTACATAAACTCCCGTGTTCATCTACCTCAAAGTCAAAGAAGAAGTCTTCTTCATGCTATTTCCGTCTCATAAATATTTGAATAAGAGCATGTGCGTCTGAACCTCCCACACACTTTTTCTTTTCCCTTGAAACCACATTGTAAGCATCTCTCGGTGTATATCCAACCATTTCTGATCCACCTTTTTCCTTCATGATTAGTCTTAAAGCATCAGACAATTTGATGCCGCTACTGACCAATGTCATAAGCCATTCAATGTCTTCTTTGCTTACATTTCTATGGGAACGGAGAAGGTGACGCTTGTTCTTTGGGCATAATTTGTGGTTGTGAACCATGTGGTGTTTGGTAGACCTGGCAAACGGGTCAACCGGATCGGGTTCGGGTCGGGCCAGTTCGGGTCGGGTCAGTTCGGGTCTTTCGTTGATTTCGGGTTAATTCGGGTTGGGTCGGGTCGGGTCATTTCGGGTTTCGGGTTTGTTTCGGGTTAGTTGTCGGGTCCGTTTTGGGTCAACCGGGTCGGATTATTTCGGGTCGGGTCATTTTCGGGTCAAAGAATAAGAGACAAAAGGCCATTTTAAGTCTTTTGGGTTCAATTAAAGTTATGTTTTATCGGGTCATTTTCGGGTTGAGTTGTTTTGGATCGGGTTCTTTTCGGGTCGGGTCAGTTACAGGTCAAGAAAGATCGGGTCATGTTCGGGTCGGGTCGGGTCTAATCGGGTTTCGGGTCACATTCAGGTGTTGTAGTTCGGGTCAATTTCGGGTCATGGGTCGGGTCATTCGGGTCGGGTCAATCGGATCGGGTTGCTTTAGCCAGGTCTAATGTTTGGTGACTATGTAAACTCCATTTTCATCAACAAAACAACAGATCATTGCTTTGCAATCTGTTCTTATATCTTGTTTTGTGAAACATTTGGCATCTGATTTCTTAGACCCTTCTTTTGAACAACAATATTGTTTCATTGATATACCACTTCCGTCTGATCTTTTTCTTTGCTTGTGTCGCCTTATGCTAAACCCCATCAAAAAAGCATAGTCATTGTAAAGGTCATAGGCTTCTTGTTCATTATTTGCCTTCTTATATAGCAAATCAGATTTGTCGGATTCGATCACTACGATCTTCTCATGTGCTGCAAAAATAGTTTTTTTCTCTTACTATCATAAATTTGTATGCCTAATCAATACATAAGTGCAATTTTAGGAATGAAAGCATAATAATATGTGCATAAGAAAACTCTTTCTCTTGGAACAGACACTTTTACACGTTAAATATGATATCATAATATGATGAATATGAACACACTCCTTAATGAATATACAAGTGGTTATCACTCATGTCGATGAATATGCATATAATGAGTAATGAATATACAACTTAGCCGAAGCAATCGATGGATATGCATATATTATGTAGTGAATGTACGACTTATTATCAGAAAGTTCGGTGAATATGCACGTATTCAGGTTTGAAGATAGTACATATTAGCCGAGTTATTCGTTGAACAATGAGATATTAGTAATGAATATTGAAATTATCAGTACCAAATTTGCCAATTGGTTGTTCATATGCGATGTTAGTTTTGATTAATTCAACATTCACAAACAAATTAAAAGATTATGAATCTTAATTTATGAATCATTCCACATTCATAACAAAAAGGTTACTATATGCAATCTAGTTATTTACCTAGTAACATCAATAAATTGAAAAAACAATTCATATCGATGCAAATTTAATCGAAAGTAATGATAAGTGAGAATGAAAACAAACCTTGATTTGTGACGTTGAATTCAGAAAAATCAATGTCTTCATTTGCAGATTTGTTCAAATCAATTGAATGATGATCATTAACGATTTGCTCCATATAAAAAACCCCAAGTAATTAGCATAAGTCTAAGAATTTGAGTAGAAATTATTGAAGGAGATGAACTTAGTGAATGTGAGATTTTAAATTTGCAGAGAGAAGAAGGATAACTGTAAATTTAGTGGGAAGTTGATTATGTTTTTTTTTTTTTTTTTCTGTAATTTTTTTAATTATAATAATTGTATGGGAGTACCTTGTATCCTGCTCCTGGGAGCAGGATATAATTTACCGTTTTTTTTATCAATTTGGTTAATGTGAAACTTTATTTACCAATCCGGCAAAAACACTTCACTTTTTTTACCAATTTGGCTATTTGGCCCAAAGGTAATGTGTCAATTCCATTTGAAGTTTGAACCCTTAAAAAGATTAGGGTATGTGGCCTCATATGCCTCTACTTCTACTTGGGTAGGGAAATTTTGTGTTTCAAGGCTGTGGATTAGGCAAATTCTTTTGTAAGACGGGTATATGAGTCTTAAGTTTAAGATATATTAATTAGCTACTGGATTTATTGTGAGAAACTTTTTATTCTCCTCTCTTAGTTTCATAGACATGTTTTAACATTCGTATTTTAATAGCTTCGTTATTCACAACCTCCATTTCATCAAAAAATGAATGATGTTTCGAATTTTGACAGCTTTTAAAATGATATTTGATTTTTATTCATCGGTTTTCATATACGGAGGCTTTTCAATTTGTACATTAGGAAACGTTCTTTTATTATTTATATATAAAACAAACAAAAAAATTCATATAAACTTACAAAGCTTGCCCATTTACATGATAATCGCTAAAATGTACAATAAAAAACAAACGAATAAATTGTCGCATTGCTTGTGATAATCTAACCATAAGATTGTCTCATATGAGGATATATGGACACTTACACCACAAAGAGCACTGTGAGCAGCACCAGACTGGTTGCTAATTCAACGATAAGATATGTAGCAAACAAAACCTAACTGTTGCCCAACAGCATTACAGGATAGATGACGCCAAAGCCGGCAAACAGACGACCAATTCCGCAAAAATCTAATAGTCAGAATATGGCAGTTGTATTATATGACAAAAATGATGCTCAATTCAGTTCGAGCGAGCCACAGCTGCAGCGATTCCTCCGACTAAAAGTCCCAATGCAGTAGCTGTAATGCCGATTCCAATAATACCATCTGCATTTAGGAATTTGCCTTTTAGACAGCTGCTTCTTAGCAGTTAGTATGATATAATTTTTTGGAGGTTTGAAACGACATAACTGACGGTTATATACCTTTGGCAATGCGATCTTCCACATTTTTCTTCAGTGTTAGAGCTTGTTGCCAATCTGGTGCTATCTAAATAAAGAACAAACTCAGAAAAAAAAAGTTTTGCTTTTGCAATTTACTGAAGGGTCAATTTCTATTAGCACATGCTGGGATATCGTCTAAAAAATATGAAAGATATGAAAGCCCTCGGAGTAGAAATCAAAGGATTTACTGCATGAGAAACTGAGACTGACGGATCACGAGATATAATAGGGATAAGGCGGAACAACACTTTTGTAACATACATAGACCACAGAGTTAGGAATCTACCTCCAGACATTGTTCCACAAGTAGCCTACTCCGTGCGAAATCATTGCTTCTAAAATATCCCACAGCAAGCAGATAAATCATCTCTCTTCTTTGTACAGAGCTACTTGTAGTTTTGGCAAGTGACGCTGTAAAAAAAACATAGTTAGTAAAGAAATGTCACAGCTGACACGTTCTAATGTTCTATTGTCCAATTTTGCTAGTGAATTGGAGGAAGAGTATCCATAGAAATGATCAAATGAGTCAAATGACCACTAGTACAACAGTATCCGAGTGCCTCAAGGGCTTTGCGAGATTTGTGGGGGGGGGGGGGGGGGGCCATGTGGTAACAAGACATTGTTTCTGGATGAACCAAAACGGATAATTGGGTCGAATATTGGATGCAATAACCGCTACATCACAAATGAGTAAATGACCAGTGAAACAAAGATTGAATACTAGCAAATGTAATTTACTTTCACCATTTAACTTATTTCTCTTAGATGGAAGGTTCTAGCAACAGTTCTGCAGAAAAGGTCGTGCTCTTGTTCCACCCCATGAATAATTTCAACGATGACCACCATTCAAGAACGTAATGTCAGAACTTCACATACATCACCCCAACAATAACAATACCCTTCCGCAAATTGTAGAGTAGGGGGAGGGTTAGTTCAGATGCATGCAGCTTTACCCTTGAATAAGCAACACAAAGAGATTGTTTCCCAATGACTATATATAAAAATTGTGTCGAGAAATGCATCAAGTTGTGATAGAACGGCACAGAACAAGCACACAAAGCAGAGAAAGCTTATAAGCGGTGGATGTCTGTACCATGATTCTCATGTTTTGCAGTATAATATGGACTGGGAGAGAGTGGTGAAACCTTTTAAAACGAAAACTCCAAAAATATCCCATGATGGTTCTAGAAAAAGAGATGATACTGATGGAAATAATAGGCTGAAATAAACAAGGATCATATTATAAGAATCCACAGCAGCAAAATACAATTGATGTACCTTCAACCATAGCTATCCCTCGCTGCACATCCTGGGTACGCTTAGAATGGACGAGGGCCCATGATAGCCTCGTGAGACGGTCACCTGTTTCTTCTTCTGAGACATCATTAGCAGCAACAGCAGCCACCTCTTTTTCAATGCTCTGGCAATAATTCCGAAGATATTGTAAGCTATCTTAACTTTTCTATTACAAAGGTCAATCAGGTAGCTGGCAGAGACCTCGGATTTCCCAGCAACAAACAAAACAACAACATATGAAATGCCACTTCAGTAACAATCGAGAAAAACATGAAACTCAAAGATGGAGATATCGAAAATTTTCCAATTCATCAAATTCGAATGATGTTTTTCTTGATTGTGCACCACGTTTAAGCAGACTCTATAAACAGTCAGCACAAAAATCGATGCCATTACCTTATTTATAATACTCCCTCCGTCCAAATCATTTGTCTACCTTTGAATAAAATACTACCTCTCGCAATGAATTTAAAAGGTAAACAAATAACTGAGACGGAAAGAATACATAACAAAGAACATAACAGTGAGATAGAAAGCATACAGCGATGACACTCGGGTCGCACCAAGGGATTTGGTCATCACCGGCAAAGAAATTGCCGATGGTGTCGAAGAATTTGGCTATTTTAGCTTCCATTATTTGCGCCCTAATTTGCCAAAATTGGGAAATTGTTGGTCATGAATTATCACGATTTGAAAGGTGGAAGAAATGGAGTTTTCTTGGTTTATATAGGTTTTGGTGATTTGGATAACAAGAATTTTCTATTATTTTTTAAATATTTTTTAGGAGAGGAGTTACGACTTACGAGGGCAAATATATTTTTGACGAGTGACGGGACTCAAACAGTCATGTTTCATGAGTATACCGTCATTGTTTTAAGTTTTGGTGATCGATCTCAAAATGTGATTATAAATAATAATATTTCCTCTATTCAAATTACACTCTTACATTTGCTTTTTAAACACTTGATAAGTAATAAAAAATCTTAGATATAAAGAGAATTTTCATGTGAATATTTGTTTCATCTGTCTCAAAGAGTGCAACAAAAATACAATATCCTTTATGACTATATCCTTTATTTCCTCAAACTATGAAAAGTAAAGAAAAATACAATACAACTCAAAAACCACAAATTCTTATTTCAGACGGACTAATTCCGTCTGAAAAATAAGACGGGATTATGTTGCCACTTTTTGATAAAATGTAACCACAGCTTATATCAACTTGTTTTCAATAGTGGTTACATCTAACTGTAAATTGGTTACAAAATCCCGTCTTATTGCTTCAGACCAAAATGGTCCGTCTGAAGCAAGACCAACTGCTCAAAAACATGCATTATACAACCTTGTTCTTAGTTGCTAGTACCACAATTCCCAACCTTGCCAATCCTTAAATAAATAGGAAACCTAACCAACTTCTCATCACTACCCTCATCTCCACTATTCCAAGCATCTTCAAACTTCTCCAAGACTTGATTTGTTAACAACTCCACTCCTTTCTCCTTAGCAGTATTATAAGCAGACCAAGACCTAAGGTACGTTACAAAATCATCCAAGCACATCATTTTTTGAGCCTCGAACTCAAACGGTCCTGTATGATCCAACCCGTCCACAGGCTCAAACGGGAAATAAACGTCCATATATTTCTTGTCCACCATTTTACGTTCCGCTTCCCAATACGGTTCTGAATCGATTTTATAAAACCGGTTGAAAACCGAGTCCACATTGTGATTAACACAAGGGGTGGTGTAGCACCATGCCGCGATCACCCCATTGGGCTTCTTTAAGACGGTCTTAACAGAATCGTAGAATTTTGGTAGGTCGAACCAATGTAATGCTTGGGCTAATGTTACTAAGTCGACGGTTGATTGTGGCCCAATATTTTGTTGGATTTCGTCAATGGACATAATTGATGGAGTTTGATGGTATTTGACGTTAGGGAGTTTAGGTGCAAAGTCTAATTGCTTTTGGCTCGTGTCCGTGCCTATCACATTCTTGAATAGCTCCGCTAGCTGAAATTAATTAACAATTATTATTCGTTGTATATATAAAACCGTTGTACAACATAAAATTAATGTAAACATGATACCAATTCAACTTACGGGATGAATGTCTTGGCCGCTGCCGGTACCGACGTCCCAAACAAGGTGATGGACGGGAGTTTTAGAAGCAATAAATTGGAAGAGCTCAAGAGGGTAAGTTGGCCTTGTTGTAGCGTACACTTGTGCTTGGTTGATAAATAATTGTGCCATTTTGGTTTCACTTTGAAGTTTTATTTTATATGTGTGGGTGGTACTACTTTTATAGTGATCATATAGTGCCGTGTAAATATAGGAGAAGAGAATAAGATGCGATCGTGTTTTGTTTGTGGGGTTGATGGCTGATGGCTTCAGCCTTCAGCCTTCAGCAGCAGAAGAATCGTCAATTTGTCAAGTTTCCTAGGCACTTGTTTTCCAAGATGAATGGTCTAAAATTTCTAACAATTTGATTGATGTCATGCATGATGTTTCTATCTTCAGTCTTCACGCAATTCAATTCACCTCACTATCTTTCTATCTATGAATCCACACCATTTCTCCTTTAGCACCGGAAACGTTTTAAGCTTAAGACGGGTTAAATACGTACCAAATTAACTCAATTGTTGCCTTAAAAACCAAAAGTTTTATCTTTATTATCATCAAGCGATAACATTCGACATGTTTTAAATTTAAGACGGATAATATCCGTCTTAAGCAAGACATAATATTAGAATATAACTAATATATGGGCCTCAACCATCACCTTAAGGTTTTGGTTGAGATGGTTCATCTATCATGGTATCAGAGCCAGAGTGACCGAAGGTCACGTGTTCAAACCCTGGCAGCCCCCAATATCTCACAACCTCACAAAGTGGAAAATACAATGAATTTATAGTAGCATAGTAAGGAACCCTAATAGTCTAAACCCTAGACGATGCCGCCATAGTAAGGAACCCTAATAGTCTAAACCCTAGACGATGCCGCCGAACAATGGCAACTCTATAACAATGGCAACTCTATAATCTTATTCTCATGATAATATCATAATTATTCTCTACGATATATTCTAATTCTCATGATAATATCATAATTATTCTCTACGATATATTCTAATATACCGTATATCTCTAACATCCCCCCTCAAACTCATGGTAATTTGTTAAAATTTCCATGAGTTTGCACAAAAAAGAAAATAGAAATCTTCATCTTCTTCATTAATCTTCTTTGTCTTCGCAAGGTTGGTAAAAGAAACGAGTATAAGACTCGCTAGAAAAATCCTTTCGAACAAGAACGTTGAGTTTTTCGGACTTGTCGAATATAACACATAATGAAGAATGTAATTTGCTATTGATTCAAGAATCTATTAGCTTGTACAAACGAATAGTGTGCGTCTTAAACATATGACCGGGACGGAGGGAGTATTATAGTACTATATGATAGTGTGGTCTTATAGGTGGTTGCTGTAAAACTAAGGGGTTGTTTGGTTACCCACTAATTAACATAGAAACTTAAACTCATGTGAATTATAAAATGGGCAAATTATTTGGTTAGCCCATGAATTCCAATTCCAATTCCTCCGTAATGGAGCTAAGTTGAAAAACCTACGTGAATTACATTTCTTCCCAAACACTATTTTTCAATTAACATGAATTATAAAATCATGTGTTTTATGACTTTTTAGGCAATACATATTCCTACGTATTCGAACCGCTCATAATCATACCCGCTTCCAGTATTCGAACCGCTCACCTCTCTTCTCAACGCCGTGATGCCTTTCACTCTTTCGGCGTCACTGTCTTCGATAACAACTCTCAGGTTTCTGATAAATGCAGTTAAAGATGTGGTTTTAAAGTTGAAGCCGCAGCTTTCTGAGAAGCAACTGTTGGTGTCTGTTTGTTGTTGCCGGAACAAAGTTGAAAGATTTGCAGGTTTGTCAAACATTCTAAAACTTCAGTTTGGTGTTGGATGTTTTGGCAGGAGTGGGCTGGACATAGTCGTTTTATACGGGTGATGCCTAATACTCCTGCTGCTGTTGGAACTTGGAATGGCCGCTTCAGGTTTTCATCCATCTTTTAATGTACATCACTTTTCTAAAACTTTGGTTTAACTTGACCATATTATTTAAATCCTCCAGTTAAATGCTTAAATACATCACTTCATACTCAAGCTGCGAGTACTATCTTCTTCACATTTGTCATATTCTACAGAATAAAACACTACTTTTCTCCTTTAGGAGTTGCCAGATGTTTTTTTTCCCAACTAGACCAAATGTAATTGAAATTTGGTGTCAGGTTCTTATACTCTTAAATAACTACAGAATGCGACAAGGTGATGAAAAGTTGTTTGATGCAATTACTGGTCTTAGGTTCGTTGCTTCCCAAAACTTGTATAATCTGATTAGTATTGTCGATGTATCATGATACCATGCCTGTTTTCATGTTAATATGATCTGTCATCAATGAAATTTCGAGCATTTCCTTCACTTCAGTTTTTGTTGTTATTGTGACGTGTAGTGGAAGTGGGCCACCGTATATATTTTTGGCTGATGGAGGAGTTGCTGCTGGCCTACCACGAGATCTTGCCAAGGGATTAGCTGCTCAAACTGTAAGTCCTACTTACTCTTTCGGGCTGTGCCTTCCCTTGTTGCTTGTGCAGTTAAAGCTGTGTACTTCTCTATTCAAGGCTCTTTTCTGTATTAGAACCTTTGATCTAGCTATGGTTTTCTGGGGAAATTTTACAATGAAAAGATTTGGAATGCTCAAACTATGATCTAAATGAGCCTAAAGTATTTAAAAGTGTCTTCTAGAGAAGCTCTAGCTAATGAAAAAAATCTACTGGTACATATTACTGAAATTCTTAAGGATTTCAAAAATTGAATCCTAAAACACTGAAAGATATGATTCAGAACCGAAAATGCTAGATGCGCAACTTGAATAGAACTCTAATGATTTGATGCAGGTCCTGGGAGCTGCATCCATGGCAGTTAATAGTGGGAAACATCCAGCTCAGCTTAAAGATGATGTGGCATCACCAGGAGGGACGACAATTGCTGGCATTCATGAGTTGGAGAAAGGTGGATTTCGGGGTACAATAATGAATGCTGTCGTGGCAGCTGCAAAGCGTGGCCGAGAACTTTCCCAAAGTTAATTCTTACTAGGATGCATCTTACAATGCTATCTGAGAGTCGCTGAACTTCGAGAAATGTGATAGAGGTCAGGCGTGAGATTGATGCAGGTGTACATGACGAAGTGTGGCTATGCTTTTGGCGATATGACCTGAACATCGTACAAAGCCTGTTCAAGAGTATCAGATTGTCCTGGTTTCCTGGCAAAATAATCTTGCATTGTTGTTCCACTCTTTTTGGTGAATGAACGAACAACTTTGTTCCGTTTGCTAATTTCTCTTAATTTAATGGAGGACACACTCATAATAAGTTTCATTTTTTGAGAACTATACACTCAGTAAATTATATTATGGATTTAACATCGGAGTAATGTTTTGATTCCGCTGCATACAGAAAAGCTTAACTTTCTACACTTCATATATTGTGCATCAGACTGTCGAGCTGACTAACATGATATGATCCTTAGTCAATTCAAGTAAATCTCAGAAATGAACCAAAAAGGCCAAAGAAATAAAAAAATATGCTTGAAATTGCATTATAAAAGGAATACATGTATAAAGAAGGGTATACATCCAGGAGATTGCACTTAAGCTATTTCATGATTTGTACAAGTTCAAGCACATGATCTAGATACCGGACCACAGATGCACCGATGCATCAAAAACATATCAATCTCTATCTTTAACCAGGTTGTTGATCATATTTATCAATGGAAGAGTTCCCTTTGCCATAATTTCTAGCCTAGAAGAGTTGGAGGCATGACCGAAAAGAGAGAGTCCAAAAACTAATAGCTCGGGAAGGAAAAGCCGAGAAGACAAGAATCCATGCCAATAACGTGGCTCTAGGTCAAAAAATGCATCGAAAAACTTTCTAGTACCAGGTAAATCGAGTTTGAGCAATATATCCATACCAAAGCAGAAGAACTCCCTTTGTCTTCTCCTCTCTATTGGCCATAAATCTTTCCAAACTCCCGTTGATAATTCACTTCCAGAATGACTGCCTTCCGAACTAAGATACTGAACAATGGATTTGGCAACAATTGGGGCCGCTGCAAGGGTCCTCGCCACCATATATCCAGTTGACGGGTGCACCATTCCAGCTGTGCCACCAATCCCAACAACTCTTTGTGGGATCACGGGAAGGGGACCACCCATCGGGATCACACAACGTTCATCCTCTTCAATACTCTTAACCCTTATACCGAGATGCCTCAATCGAGCCTCCATTCTTTGCTGAATGTCATCTATCGCTACCCCAGGCCGAGCAACCAACGAAGTTTCCTCTAAAAATATCCTATCCTTGGAAAAAGGCATAGCATACAAGAAAGTCGGGATCTTGCTGTTTTTCTCCTTTAATTCCGGGTTATTATCTAAATGTGAATCTCTCCAATCCATGAACACCATCTTATCGACATCAAAAGGATGCTCCTCAACTTCGGCCACAATACCATACGCTACTTGATATCCAGGATTGTAAGGTTTATCATACTGTACAAGACATCGAGAAAACCCGGTTGCATCTAACACCACAGTAGCTTGAATGGTAACTCCATCATTGCAAATCAAAAGAGATTTCGATTCTTCATGAACAACCTTAATGACTTTTGCTTGATGAAACTTCACCCCATTACATATACATTTTTGCATCATTTTCGACTTCAACTGTTTTCGATTAACCCTACCATACGGCCTACCAAGATCCTTCTTCAACTTCTCATCGATATACACGACAGCGCCCGACCAAGTGGTGTCAAGACAGTCAAGCAAATCCATTGCCTCAAACTCATCCACCCAAACACCATAATTATTAGGCCAGATCAATTTTGGAGACGGGTCAATCGAGCAAACCGATAGCCCCGCTGCGGAAACTTGCTGTGCAACAGCAAGCCCTGCAGGGCCTCCACCTACAATAGCTAAATCCAACACCATACCCTTTGATGCATCATATAATGGCAGCTCAAAATCAAGATTTTCTTTCTTAGTTTCAGGAACAAGCTCCAAAAGAGTACTACTACTACTACTACTGGCCTTAACACAACCATTCCTCAACCATTTTTTTGGGGATTCACCAAAATAATGCTGTTTTAGAACACTTTGATGGTTAAAATGAGGTAATTTCTCAGAAAAGCCACATACAGGAGTCCAAAATTCAATCTTATTATGAATTTTAAGCAAAGTGCCCATTGATTTACCAAAATTAACAACTGGGTATTCTCCAATTGTAGGAAATTAAAGTGAGATACTCTAAAAACTGCAATAAATCAACAGACAGACATATGAACAAGCCTCATCACACAGGTATAATATAATTGGAATTGAAAGGTGCAAATATGGAAGAAGTTATTACCAAGAGTTCATCTTTATAATCTGGAAATGGAAGGAGATAAAGGAGGTTTCCACCATGAGAAGGCAAAGGAGAAGAGGAGGAAATTAAATGAGGACGGTCAAGTGTGGCCCTCGCAACCGCAGCAAAGCACTAGCAGACTACACTATGGAATGTGGATATCTTAATGTTCCAAAGGCTGAAATCTAACAAGTTATTTTAGTATTTTGTTTTGGAAATTTGCTTTCGTGGGGATAGTTTTATTTTAATTTATCGGCAAATTTTCATTTACGACGGATATACTATTTTATGTTTAAGACGGATTAGTTAGTTTAAGTAAGACAAAAAATGGTATATTTGGGAAAAACAAAAGATTTGTCTTATACTCCCTCCCATCCAAACCAAAGGTTACATGGGAGGGAGCACAAGTTTTAAGAAAAAGTTGATAAAGGAAGGGTAGTATTTGAATGGAAGTAGGACCACTTGAATATTTAATGTTAGTTGGGTGGGTGGGGTAATGACATTTTGTGTAAATATATAGGGTAGATGAGGAGTATTTGGTCTTATTTGTTACCCAAAAAGAAATGGGTAGTTTGGTTTGGATGGTCCAAATAAGGTAAGTGTAACCTTTGGTCTGGATGGGAGGGAGTATATCAAAGTCGCTGATATCAAATCTCTTTTAATCTTAAAACAAATATCATCCTCTTAAAGAAGACTAACCGTATTTTGTATAGCCAAATGCTCTAAACAAACTTAATTGGATTTTGAGTGGACATGTATAATCTAAAATAGATATGACAAATGACTAGGACTTTAATGGCTAATAAGATAGGATGTAGATCTAAATGGGTATTAAAATTGGCATAGATATATTGTTCCAATGTTGGTCCATCACTTAATTCTTGTACAAATAAAGTCTGATTTGTATACGATTGACTTACATCGTCCTTTAAGATGAGATAATATTAAGAGTTTTTGGCTTTTAAGGTGTTTAAAAAAATATTAATAAGAATGCTCGTAAAACATCTTAAAATCTAAAACTTTAATTTTTTTATATTAAAAGTAGTGATTAAGCAATATTTCTTGAATAAAAAAAAGAATTTGATATTGTAATTTCTACTTTGCATGATAAATTTTGTCTAACAATTATTTTAGTCAAGCCTAAAGATCTAACTAACTAAACGGCCTCTCTTCTAAGTCACGTTCTATTATCACAATTAAGAAATTTGTTTGATAAATTAGTAGATATCATGAAACAATAAACATTTTGTCAGATTACTTAATACGGTTTGAATATGATGATATTATAGCATCTCAAATGAATCAAAAGAGGCCGATTTCCACTTATTTACTATAGAAATATACTCATAATGAAACATACTCCATAAGCTACAAAGCACGGAGTAATAGTTTTACTTTAAATCTAGTTTCACATAATATACGAGCTAGAATAAATGACTCTAAAGCTACTGACTTATAGCCAGGGGCGAACCCAGGATTGAAAACATGGGGTAGCGAAATTTTTGTAATATAATTTTCTATTAAAAAGCCACGAAAATAAACGAACATATATCTTTAACAAATGGTCTTTTTGTATTATTCGTAACCATCGTTGCATTGGATTGTTGATGATTACGCCGTAGCTCGTAGTAATCTAGCAATTCTTGTGATCATCTTGTTTATACGACCCTTGTATAATTGTATACTCTTTTAGCATAACCAACAAAATATCAAGCAAAATATTATAACCAATTCTTGTATAAAAAAGTGTATATACATTAGCTAACGTACCACTTCTCCCAATTTAAGATTATACTCATTTAAGATTATACTTTACTGCTGCCGAAAAAAAAAAAAGATTATACTCATTTCTTTTGCCTACTTTCTTTTCATTCTAGTGTCGAATTAGAGAGCTTTAACAGTAAATATGTTGGAAACTACTGTATATAACACTGCTACCTAAAAACAAAAAAAAAACAAAAAAATAAATAAATAAATTTATTATAGAAATACTTTCACAAAATATCACTTGACAAAGATATAAATAACATATGAAATATATATTTTAAAAACATGATTACCGTCTCTTTTTGAGTACCACCCAAAAAACTAAATAGAAAATAGAAAATAAGGCAAAGTATTACATAAGATTGGAAAAACATGATTGCAAACAAGGGCAAAGTGTTGATTTAAGAAAAATAAACAATGCAAATCCATTAAAAAATGGGTTCAGTGAGGCTCGAACACAAGACCTTCAAGGTAATAAACAACTCCTTTACCATTGCACCACAAACAAATTGTTGTTATTTTTCTACCCTTTATATTCTTATTCTTTAAGTTTAAGAAATCAGAAATTGGGGTAGCAAAAATTCATCTTCCTCAACATTTCTTCTGGGTTTGGGGTAGCACTTGCTACCCTTTGCTACCCTCTAGGTTCGCCCCTGCTTATAGCCGACATATTTTGCACAATTAATCTTAACAATTCCTCAAAACACACAAAGTATTAAAGTATAGCAAAAAAATATCATCCTTTACCTAGAGAAGATATATAAAACCGTCTAAAAAATAAATATCTATATACCTCATATTAAAAAAAACCCATCTAACATATGTGGTTGTACAATACAATTGATGCCTTGGTGGTATAGTGCTATTTACTAAAATCAACAAAGTTAATTAGACAAATAATTAATTTTTTCTTATTCATGTAAATAATATTTGACCCATCACAGCCTTGTAACGAATATGACGTATCCACGCAATACAACAAGAGGAGATAAGAAGTACTCGTAAAGACATGTGATTATGTTAAGCAAGGTTGAGTACTACCAGTCTACCAACAACAAGTGAGAGAGACAATAAAAAAGAGAGAGCTTCATATTAAGAATGGCGAATTCAATGAATTCAACATCAAATGAGGACGAATTTTCAGTATTTGTGTTGGCATCTGATCTAGGAGTGGATGCAAGACCTTTCTTAAACCCTAATAATCAAAATCAATCTTCAATTGATAATGATGATGATATTTGGCAAGATTGTCCTTCTTACTTTGCCGATGAAGATTTCTCCGACCTCGAAACTCGTGATTTCTTCCGTCTTCAAGGTTCTGATAAGTCTGGTTATCCCATCTTTCGCATCGTCGGCAAATACTTTCCTGGTAATTTCTTGTTTTTATTATGTTTAGGGTTTAATGAGTTGGGAGTTTGATTTATTATTAGTTTATTACACAAGGGTTTTGATATTGTGACTTATTAAATTAAATTAAATTGCTCCTTAGCTTTATTGATTCATCATGTTTGTGTTATTGTTTAACAAGCTTGAGTTGGATTAATGTTTGGCATCAGACATAGACCTGCTTATATGATTATACAAGCTGACTTGTTAGGGGTTATGCTGATTGTATATTGAATAAAGCTGCTTTTTTTCTTCCGGGGTTTTCTGCAACCATTTTCGCTACGACTACAATATCAGGGACTTTTGCTAAGGATACAGGACTTGGTAGGGGTTTAGGATGATGATGATTGGAAACCAAGATCTACAGAAGCTCTTATATGTAGCACAAGCTTCAAATTAGCAAATTGCGTACTGCCTACTTAAAGTGCTAGTACAACATAAGATCTGGGGATTAAGCTATGGTGAATGCTCTATAGGTACTTGTCGCGGTTGTTTTTAGAAAAATGCCCGAACCACAATCAATGTCTCAGATATTCTGTCCTGCACTTGTGTTGGTTTATTTCTCACTAGTTGTGTGCTTTTGTGGTTCATTCCCTGCTATTGATGACTATTAACTTCTAATATCCAAAATATTTCAGCCTCCATCATCAGTGCCGAACGTCTGAAGAAGTATGTTTTCTATAAAATATATACGCAACTGCCAGAGGGTCCATTCTCCATTCTCTATATGCATACGACTGTGCAAAAGGATGAAAACTCGCCAGGCATGACTATTCTGCGATGGATTTATGAAGATCTCCCTGCTGATATCAAAGATAGGCTTCAAGTCATCTACTTTCTTCACCCTGGGCTTCGCTCGAGGCTTGCTTTCGCAACACTTGGCCGCTTTTTCCTGAGCGCAAAGTAAGTTTACTTGTCTATGCTATATTCTAACTTCATTTTGTTAAACTTTAGACAAGTTTTACTTGTATGAAAATTATTTCTTGTTAAAATTGTAGACAAGTTTTACTTGTATAAAAAGTACATCTTGTTAAATTTTAGATTGTGTCCTACTATCTTCCACCCAAATTTATGGTCCACATATGATTATAATGCTCAACCGATGACAATTTGGACTATTAATTTCTCCAAATTTATCAAAAATGTGTAGAGATACAAAGGTAAAATTTGATAACTTTAGCTATCGTTTGACCATTCTTTTGCTAGCGAGGACTACGTAAATGGGATGGAGGGAGTATTTTTTAAATATCACGGGTTATTGTGAAAACATGTTATTAACAACAATACACTTGTTATTGATGCAGCTTGTATTGGAAAATCAAGTATGTGAGCCGTCTTCAATACCTTTGGGATGATGTAAAGAAAGGGGAGGTGGAGATCCCGGAGTTTGTGAAAAATCATGACAATATACTGGAGAACAGGCCGTTAACTGATTATGGCATTGAACCTGATCCTCTGCATTTAACTGAAATCCCTTCCACAACCAATTCGTTTGGGAGGTACACAGAAAGATGGGCATCTCGAGAGTTCATGTCTTGATTTCTCATGTTACCACCTCTTGCGTTTATGTGAAATTCGTGTCCTGAAATGTAAGATGTAAAATGTAACTCGTAGGCTGCTGTAACTAATTCAGTGCGTGTGTTTGGGTCAGTTTTGCCATTGGTGTGAAGGCTGTTATAGTGCTCTATTATGTTAGTCTATTCATGAGGAATCTATTTCTATTGGACATTTGAATATCTGGAATTGGACAATTCAGGGTTTGAAGCCATCAGAAAACATTGTCCCGTGCAACTTGCAAGGTCTTATGCTGTATTCTATTGGAGCAAGGATCCGCTCCATTTCCCCCAAAGAAATAAACGCTCCATTTTCTCCAAAGAAATAAAATTGATGATCCATTTTTCATCAACTATCCACGTTATGGTTAAATATGGATCGTTAAGGAGAAAGAAACTGTAACACCCCCATTTAATCAAGAGCCTTTAGCAAGACATTCCCAATTAAATAAGGCTGTTACCATTTCAGTTGCCTGAGGTAGTGAATACAAATTAACAAACCAAAGTACTTTAATTAAATGCCTTGAAGATTTTCCTACACTATTCGAATAACTGATAACTAATTAAATTACCAAAGACAGCGGAAGAATAATAGATAAATATAATGTCTATCTGAACTACTGGTGATCTAGACTCCAAGCTTGACCCTCACGTGCCAATCCCTTCAAACATCCAAGACTGCTACAAAATTACCTGCCTTTATTATCTGCTCCCCAATTAACCAGAAATATTAAATGGTTCATAGCAGGATGCCATCAATTAAAGCAGGCACCAAATTTATTTGATCAAAAGAAATAAACAAGTCAACCAAAGGTTGAGTAGCAAACTAAACAACAGTAACAAATAATATTGTTATAACCATTTCTGCAATCACAATATCATGAAACAATAATACATAATCTTGCACCGCATCACAATCTCCCAATCACAAATACCACACGCCCCACAACGGCGCGGGTCTGCACCACCACGGTAACAACCCGAACACCACCGTGCCTGGCCTACTCAAATATCTCAGGACCACGGACCTTCAACACCCCGTGCCTGGCCGACCAATCTCAGGACCACAACCGCAGCTGTGCCTGGCCTACCAATATTTGCCTCATAGCAAATTCCATCTCCATCTCCAACAATAACAATATCAATATCAATATTCACAATTGCCAACAACGCAGGACAAATTTATAACATCACCAGACAGTTTCATAACATCTCAAGTTAACTTTTATCACTTATAAGATGGCTTCCAACATCATAAGCCAACACGTAAGATAACATCACAAGGCCACATGTATCATGGTAAGACAACTCAAGGCAATGAAATCCACAACAAGAAACAATTAATTCCATCTCAAGATAATTAACGGAGTTACAAAGACAAACTAACAAGTTGAGTAGCTTCCTACCTTTTCGCAAATCTTCCGAGCACAAGCACATCCATAAAACACTATAATTAATCTTCTATGAATCCGTCACAAGACAAAAGGTTGAATCCAATAGAAGTAGATGCAAGATCCCAAATTGATTGCCCAATTCCCTTTCCATCTTTTCTCTCTTTACTTTATTTATTATGAGAATTGTAAAAATTAGAATAGAAGCTAAAAGACTTAAAGAGGCTTATATAGTGACAAGGAAAATTATTAGTAAGCTAGAATAACAATATAATAATAATAGTTATTAGGAAACTAATATATAATAATATTACTTATTAGGAAACTAGACTATAATTCCTTTTCCTTTTAGGACTACAATCACTACAAATAACTATATTACTCATTTACACAATCACATTTCTAATTCGCGTTGACCAAGTTGACTTTGACTTTGACTTAAAATACGGAGTATTACAATCTACCCTCCTTAAAACATACTTCGTCCTCGAAGTATAAACTCCCAAAATGAGACTACCTCAAAAATATAATTCTACTCCTTAGTTACTTGACACTCACAAACCTACATGCTTACATGGCTTTGCTAAACAAAGTACTAGAAAGCCGCATGTTACATCTCACCCCCCTTAAAACTGAACTTCGGCTCCGAACGTTCCACTAAGCGACAACTACAGGTACTAAAACCCACGGTATACCCAAACATCAAATTATTGTTCCTCCTAACAACTATCTCCGTAATACATCCAACATTACATTTTATAAGTTCTAACTAAACAAAATTAACTTAATCAATATAGGTACATCCTACCACCCTTAAAACAAAGGTTACGTCCTCGTAACCTGGAATACTAATCCTAATAAAGTACCAAACCTCGAGTTCATCATACATTATTTTATATCACTATCGCTCAACCATGACACCTTAAAAACAATTGCTGAATCTTCTTACAACACATAATGCACCATATTCACAATTAACACAAATGCCATATCCTCCCTTCTTTGTCCTTCAACATAATACTTTAATTAACTGAAGCTAATACCATATCATAGACATCATTTATAATACATCATTTACTATAATCACCCTCAAATATAATATCCATTTATCATTCAATTCACCAACCCAACCACGAATCCACAATTCTTTATGACATTAGTAATAATATTATATCTTCCAATTACACTTTACCTCATAACACCATAAACTCCAAACATGCGTATTCGTGCGTCGTGCACCACCAATACTCACATCAACATTAATCACCCACTCTATCATCAATGCCATCTCAAAACACACAATACTTTTAGCTAAATAGCACCTTTTTACACAGTTTAAGTAACCAATCATATTGCCTACCACCATAATATTGTCAGGCTACCATCGTGATATAACATCATTCCTCACTTAGAAAAAGATTACGCCCTTATAAAACTAACTCTCTCCCAACAAAACAATTAACCACTCTGAATCTTTTCATAGCACCTCACAACCTCCACCATAACTCCCTACATACAACACATTTCCTCTAAATACCATAACTAGTTCTCTAAGACACTCATTCTCTATTTTACAAGCGATACATCAATAACTATACTTAATACCCCCAACATAACCATTATCCAAACCACCAACCACCAACCACAGTTACTTAGTAAGCTCATATCACTCTATCACTCAGGTCGCCTATTAACACCAAAAGAATCCACATAACTTTAACCATCAGGAATATCTTAATTTCCCACCATATAGATAATTATATCGACCATCCCAATTCAAAATGTTAATTCGCTATAATAGTATCCCACTTAATTAACATCAAGTACTTCGCACAACTCATTCTTCCCAAGACTATGATTACCATAACACCCTTCATGTCAATACAATAGTAACATTTACATAAACTTAATTAAATTGTTCATGCAACTCAATTAATTAACAACCACATATAAACACATCCCAAATACAGTTATAATTAAAATCTAAAAAAAATATTTGAAACTAGTACCTCACCACACGACCTCAGAATCAGAATGTAATTAAAGAAAGGAGATTTACCATGAAACACAACCACTCTTTCAACATGTTATCTAGTTGACAGTTCACTAACTATCTCCTTTAACTAGAATCATTATAACACTATATATTTAATCATCCCATTTTTAGTCTTTCCATTCCCATAATGTCTCTCCAACACCATCACCCTAAATTGTATATAACCATTAGCTCACATCTTAGTATAGTAAGTTCTCATATTCTTACCTCCAGAAAAGTTTTATTGACATTTATTCAATTTGAAGCAATTCTTATATCCAACTTACACACAAATTAGTACTTCAACTACGAAATCCTTAATTTTCTTAATCATGTTCTCACAATTCCAAAAGTCAACCTTAATAATTCAAGTAATAACTCTCCAAACCACTTTTATTAATAATCTCACTCATTTTCTACTCAGCCTTATTTACTACTAATAACTTCAAAGAACCGATGATGTCCATCCTCAATTATTCACACTCCTCCTTATCATCTCCAAAAAAACTAATATTTATCACATACTGTTAACTTCCCAAATCATACTTGACAATAATCTTTCCTAACCACTAATTAAATCCCATTCACTATCCCCAAGTACATAAATGATATTCATCCGGAACTATATATACCCTTTACTAACATTTCTCGAAACTCAGACTTATCTCATACCGTTAACCTTCTAAACAATCACACAACTAGGTTCACCTCTTATTATTTCAACCTCCAATCATATCGACTATACATAAGCTCACATTTTGGTATACATTAAACTAAACTCACAACTCTCCAGCTCCATCCTTTCTTATATATAACGGATTCCTATAACATATACCTTTAGCCATCATAAATATATTCATACCTCCCTTAATTTCTATGGGCTTTGAATTATGCACATACGTATATTTTCTTTCAATAATTTATTCTTACCTTCACCATACATCACATATCTTACTCTTTAACGCACTAAGCTTATCAATGCCACTCTTCCGTTTAACATTCTATTCGCACCTACTCTCACAATTACATATGACCACATACCCTTCTATAAAGGTAGTTCCTAACAAATCTATTTTTTTTCCTACCCAAACAATACAAACACCATAAGACAAATAATTGTACCCCAAATATACTCTAGTTATGTCACATAGATAAGTTCTAGTCATGCCCAATTAAAACTAAACACAAAATCCAAGTCAATCCCTATCAAGATTAATCATCATATTCAACTTCACCCAATTCAATCATTTAGTAAACAAGCTCGTCTCAACTGCTTAACTTTATAACCTCACACTTCGAACCTCATGATTTCACAAAACGGTTCAAATCATCATTACTTTGTCATACCTTTCACATGTCAAGTCCAACCATTTTCATTCCATTTCAACAATACATATTAATAAATTAACAAGTGATAATTCATCACATAAGGTCTGAATATTGTTCATACAGTACATTAAGTCATCCATATTATTACCTAGATTACCAATTGTATCATTTATTACAATTCATTCATATCACCCTACATGCAATGCTAAATACACACAAGTTTCATATTTCATTTATCTTTGCTATTTCAAGTCATCATAAATCAAATTCCTTATATTCCACACACGTACTTTTCCTAACTCAGTTTCATCATACAGGTTTAACTCATCATTCAATAATTTACTTTAACACAAGTATTATTCCTATTATATACATTCATATATAATTCCTTCAGTTTGCCATGTCAATAATATTATTAGCTTACATTTAGTCAGACATACTTGATTCGTTATCCACAACCCTACTTTTAACGCATAAACTACAATCAATACATTTGTTAACACCTTTGAAGCAATTTAAACATTTAAACATTCATTATCAATCATTTAAGCATAGGTTCAAGGGTTCACAATCTGCATATCTCTAGACATGTTATTCTAATTCACATAGTTCACACAAAAATTTCAATCAATTTCACAAAGCATCCATCCATAAATTACATATTTATATATTTTTTTTATAGAAGCTAATCAATATACGATTAGAAGTCTCATAATTAATGACATTCAAGTTCACATTCTTATCAATCATTCCACGCTACTCCTCCTCCGTAATACAAGTCACAATCTCTTGCTTCCTTTATTTATTTCAATGTTTCTTACCTTTCCCTTCACTTCCTGCAATTGAGTTAGTATTTGCATTATTCAAGATAAAAGGACCCTTAAATTAATGCATCCACGCTATCTACCCCACTCTTTTATCCTTTCCCGGAGTGACCGGCTCAAAACTGAAAAGGGCCAGATTAGGGACGTCTCCCCAACCTAATAAGAGGGCTCCTAAACAGTTTCTACCCCGGGGTTCATTTTATTACACATCCTAAGTTCATTGGTTCATTTGTTTTAGGCCTTAGGATCGTCGCTCTGATACCACTTTGTAACACCCCCATTTAATCAAGAGCCTTTAGCAAGACATTCCCAATTAAATAAGGCTGTTACCATTTCAGTTGCCTGAGGTAGTGAATACAAATTAACAAACCAAAGTACTTTAATTAAATGCCTTAAAGATTTTCCTACACTATTCGAATAACTGATAACTAATTAAATTACCAAAGACAGCGGAAGAATAATAGATAAATATAATGTCTATCTGAACTACTGGTGATCTAGACTCCAAGCTTGACCCTCACGTGCCAATCCCTTCAAACATCCAAGACTGCTACAAAATTACCTGCCTTTATTATCTGCTCCCCAATTAACCAGAAATATTAAATGGTTCATAGCAGGATGCCATCAATTAAAGCAGGCACCAAATTTATTTGATCAAAAGAAATAAACAAGTCAACCAAAGGTTGAGTAGCAAACTAAACAACAGTAACAAATAATATTGTTATAACCATTTCTGCAATCACAATATCATGAAACAATAATACATAATCTTGCACCGCATCACAATCTCCCAATCACAAATACCACACGCCCCACAACGGCGCGGGTCTGCACCACCACGGTAACAACCCGAACACCACCGTGCCTGGCCTACTCAAATATCTCAGGACCACGGACCTTCAACACCCCGTGCCTGGCCGACCAATCTCAGGACCACAACCGCAGCTGTGCCTGGCCTACCAATATTTGCCTCATAGCAAATTCCATCTCCATCTCCAACAATAACAATATCAATATCAATATTCACAATTGCCAACAACGCAGGACAAATTTATAACATCACCAGACAGTTTCATAACATCTCAAGTTAACTTTTATCACTTATAAGATGGCTTCCAACATCATAAGCCAACACGTAAGATAACATCACAAGGCCACATGTATCATGGTAAGACAACTCAAGGCAATGAAATCCACAACAAGAAACAATTAATTCCATCTCAAGATAATTAACGGAGTTACAAAGACAAACTAACAAGTTGAGTAGCTTCCTACCTTTTCGCAAATCTTCCGAGCACAAGCACATCCATAAAACACTATAATTAATCTTCTATGAATCCGTCACAAGACAAAAGGTTGAATCCAATAGAAGTAGATGCAAGATCCCAAATTGATTGCCCAATTCCCTTTCCATCTTTTCTCTCTTTACTTTATTTATTATGAGAATTGTAAAAATTAGAATAGAAGCTAAAAGACTTAAAGAGGCTTATATAGTGACAAGGAAAATTATTAGTAAGCTAGAATAACAATATAATAATAATAGTTATTAGGAAACTAATATATAATAATATTACTTATTAGGAAACTAGACTATAATTCCTTTTCCTTTTAGGACTACAATCACTACAAATAACTATATTACTCATTTACACAATCACATTTCTAATTCGCGTTGACCAAGTTGACTTTGACTTTGACTTAAAATACGGAGTATTACAGAAACCATTAAGTTCCTCCTGTTGAGGGCAAGGCTGCTACATCCAACCCTTTAAATCGCAATTTGTTGGAGTCATTGAGGAAGTGGTAGATTGTTGTTGGATAAAAGGAGTTCCTATGTGATAAAAGCACAGCTCTGGAAGCCATTTAACAGGTTTAAATCTCATATTTATTGGTGTTATTAAGCTCAAATATTTGTTAGATGACAATAATTGTGATTCATCAACTAACCCACTCTGAATCGGACAAGTAGGAGACTAGGATAGTTAATTTAATTAATTAAGTGGTTGATGCTGATATATTATCATTTTGCCCGTGTTTGTAGAATTGTAGGTAGCATAGTTTTACATTATGATATAACAGGGTCCATACTAGCACATTAATATCCACATGAGTGAATTTATCTTTGAATGTCTTTGTCTCTCTGCATCAGCATCAGCATCAGCATCAGCATCCACATGCATATCTAGATCTCTCCATTACGAACAATGTAGAAAGGCTCCTAAATATTGTAATTTGATGATAAGCGTATTTGATGTATGTAACCTTGTCCTTATCGAAAACACGTAAACTATTTTTATTTAAACAATCGAATCTCATTAAGTTGATAAAAGCGGACATTGTCACACACGAAACAATAGCTCCGTATACGTACATGATATAAATAGATACAGAACAGTGGTGTCTATATATTACACGTAAATAAATCACCAAGAATACTCCACAAGATTAATACTGTAAAAAAAAAGAGAATGATGGGGTGATGTGATGAGCATGGTCGAAGGCAATGTATGATCTCTAACAACAACACTCTTCACACACAAAGCAGCAACATAATCCAGCTAAGCTGCAATTTTTGTCAACATCCAACATTATAAGTTATAACCAATCCATCAAACATAAACAAACACACTGTATTACATGATTTATCCGCCACTAACTAAACAAATGAAAACATAAAACATATTTTCAAACAACCTAGTCATGTCTAGGGTATATTTCATATCCTTTTTCTAACTCGACATGGACTTTTAATATGGTTTTAAGAGGCTGGGCTACTGGGGTAATATCGTTGTTGTTACAAAGTACTTTGTAACATCAAACTCTAGTTAATGAATTTGCAAAAATAGAAATTATTCCAAGTTGTGATGATGAATAACATACCATCCTTCAATGAAACCTTTTTCACCCTTTTGCTTGCTGCGAAATCCTCCCTTTTTCTTCTTCATCTTTCCTTCAGGCGAACCCAAAGTTGGGTAACCTATTCATCACCAAACCAAAGTCCATCATATAAAACTCAAAATTTATATAACAAAATAACCTCGCGGTCAACTAAAAGCGACAACCAAGTTACTTAGTACGCATGCATGAAGACGTACCTGCAGGAGGGACGTTGTCCATGGATTGTTGTTGTTGTGGTTGTGGTTGCTGAGTGCTCTCAATCTTGGCCATGTTCGTTGTAAGTGTTTTGTTTCTTAGAGGCTTAATTAACTATATGAAATACTAGTGTTCTGTATGGAAAAGAATATATATAAGCTAGTCTTTATATAGGAATACTAACTAAGTCATTGCTGCTGAAGCTTCCGTGACTTAGCCTTCACTTTTTTAATGCGCGTTTTTTCATAATATATGTATATTAGTATCAGGGGATAAGGTGGGCACCCCCCATGTGCTTCTCCACTCACCCTTGATGGGTATTTTGTGAGAGAATATGGTATCCGTCTTAAGCTTGCGACAGATAATGTCCGTCACAAATGAGAATTTGTGTATTAGTATATCGTTGTATAAACACGGCTTGTATCTTGGTTCTTTGTGAATTTAGGATTACACAATTCTTGCCTGCTTATTCACGTTTTATCCATTCTCATATTATTCTCCTATACTTGTCATCTATTACATGGACTTAGATCCTTTTTTTTACTGATATGAGCTGAGCTAAACTGAACTGAATGGAGTTTTGCTAACGTGAATAAAACTTAATTGATGTGAAATGAGCTACAAGTAAGCTAAAAATAATAAAATAGGGCAATAGCAATGGACAATGGTAACATACAAGTATGAACATGTGAATTGAATACGAAAGAATATAAATAAGTTGAAAAGGATTATTGGACTTTTCAATTTTAAAGTTAAAACTGAGGAACTAAAGTAGCTTAGACAACGATTATACAAGCATTCCTACATCATTTTCCGGCTTTATTGTTGGTGTCAAATATATGGTACTACAACTATTGTAGTAAAGAAGATGCCTTTCCTTCTAGTGGAAGAGAACTTGATAAAAGTAAGGAGACCATTTATGTATGTTGGGGAATATATTCGACATTAAAAAGATTATTAATTAAGAAATAAACCAAAAAAAAGAAGAGAAAAGGAGTGTAGGAGATGAATCGTTAAGCTGTCTATGTCTAGAAAACAAATGGTACGTGATGAAGCTTCCAAATTTCCCATGAAGTTATAAAAATATGCGTTCAGATTACCTTTTTAACACAAATTCTTATTTCAGACGGAGGTATCCGTCTTAAGCTTAAGACGGATACCATATTCTCTCACAAAATACCCATTAAGGGTGAGTGGAGAGCACATGGGGGGAGCCCACCTTGTCCCCTCTACCCATTTCCTCTCACAAAATACCCGTTGTAAGATCCGACCCGTCTTAAGCAAGACCTACTGTCTTTTTAATTACTTCTTCCGTTTCATTTGGTTGTATACGTTTGCTTTATCACGTATGTCAATGCTCATTTTGTTTTGTTTGTATCTTTAGTTACATATTACTAAAAATTATAAAAATTTGATATTAATATTGTACTCGGTAAGACAATTAAAACAAGATTTCACATGACTATCTTTTATGTTATATATTAGAAGTTGTACTAAAGATTCTTCTGACCTGTGAATAGTGCCCAAAAAGCAAACGTATACAATCAAATGAAACGGAGGAAGTAGTAATTTCACATTTTTTAAAGTACATGTGATGTCAATTCAATGGCTGCCGCAAGTGCCAAGCCATCAAGCTACGCATTCCTCAGTCCTGCTTATTCGGAAATTCTCCAAATTACACGTCAAATATTATCAGATGCATGATGAGGTAAAAATAAACGATTTGTGTTTTCTTAAGCTTATTTTATCTACCCTTGTGGGAGATATTTAAGCCGTTACAAGCTTGTAACAGATGAAAACTTGCTATTACTTATTATCCGAGTTGGAATTTGAACACTTGCCCTCTCTTATCACAAGTCACAACCATTGCTTATTATCCACCAACTTATAGTCATCAACATAAAGAGCTAACATATCCATCACAACAGAGTAGTTAATAATTTTGTATCTAACAAAAGGTTCTTTGACAAGAACAACCGTTAAGGTAACTAAATGAAAACGTAAAACAAAGAAAGCTAAAATAAAAGCTAAAAGCAAGATATATAGATGAATAAATAACATTTGCATATATAGGCAATTATTAAAATATAATAATATAAGGAAATAGTGATGGGTGCATGAAGTAGTCGATTTTATTACATTGGGTTGGTGAGAAATTGGAAGCAAATAATTGGGTGCAAGTAAATGATGGAATAATGTGAGCGATGTCCTATTATTTAATGATATTAATTAAATTATTCTTATAAGACATTATTGGATGACGACATTATTGACGACCTTTGTCACCAAATCCACATTAAACCATTAACTTGTTATGGGCCGACTTTATTATCACCCTTTTTGGACAACCAAATGCATAACATATATACATTCATGCTCCATATTGAAATTCATTAAGGGCTACGATATGATGTTGTACACTACTTGTACCCAAACATGTGCTCTTTTTGTAACAGGTTTGTCTTACTTAAGACAGACTATCTGTCTTAAATTTTAAAAATATGTACTCCAATATTCTCAGCAGAGTTGGTAGAGACAACTGAAATAGATGAACATGAAGGGAAGCATAAAAAGTATTGCCACACAAGCTGCCACCTGGATCAAAGGATATTCAAAGGAAGAGAAAGAGAAGCAGCTCAGGTCTTGTGTACCTATTAACCTCTTACATACTTCCTCAACTCAAATTAACATCGAATTACTGGTATTAGGAACGTCTACGATCCTCTGCAATCACAGCCGCGGAAATCGGCCCTTTGTTTTTATTCACCAAATTTCCAAGTTTTATTGATAGAATTCAATACATCTTTCTAAGTATTGTACACTTGTCATTTATATCTTTGTGGTGCCCTAGACCTTAGAGTTGATCAAATGGCCCAAACCCATCGGCCCGACCCGGCACATCCCGCTTTTTTCAAGGGCTTTGGCTTTATATTTTGGCCCAAAAAAAGTCCAAAGTATTTTTGGGCCGGGTTTGGACCAAGTGTTTGGCCAACTTTTGGCCCGACTCTACCCATATTAATTAATAAAAGAATATTTTTTTTCTTGTAAAGTTTGTTTAATTAGCGTTAAAATTATAAATAACTCTTTACAAACTCATGTATATATTAATTGAGATTTAAAAGTGGTGTTTACATAGCATATATCATACGGAGTATCTACTAGATATGATTAAACATTATAAATTTATAATGTGTCGATAGTTGTCTTTATTATATTTTAGATACGAATTCATATACGCTTCATCATATTTTGTACATTTTTTTAAAAAATTAAGTATATTTTTAAAGTACTAGTTGAAGGTGGCTTGCTAAATAGGCCCATGCATATGGACTTGCCCGGCCCAGCCCACACATATGAGTCGTTTTTATCATCTCGGCCCGGCCAAGTCTGCATAGGCCCGGCCTGGACTGCCAAGTCCGCATGGGCCAGGCCTAGATCACCTCTACTAGACCTCTATTTGTGATAAGACACTTTAGAGACCTTAAGAGTTAAGACCACTTTTCAGAACTTGTCGGTATTAGAGAAAACAAGTAGTAATCTCCGTTTTTACGTTGTTTAAAGAGGGATACTAAAACCAATTGATATTTGTAGACTTAACGGGTTTATAAACACCTTTAGGGGAAAATTATTTTTGTTTTCCGAATATCGCTGAAAATCGATGTTTTGAAGGATATTATCCACGGCTTTCAGGACAACTGGGCCTTGAAATTAAATGTCTTAAATTCGCACTATAAATTCTCTAAGACATTTAATAATGACTCAGGATAAGAAAATTGGCATCTGAATTAAAATAGAGATATTTTGGATACCTTAAGACCACTTTTCAAACCTTGTCTGTATTAGTAGTAATCTCCGTTTTTACGTTGTTTAAATAGAGTTATTAACATCCAATTGCTATTTATAGACGTAACGGGTCCATAAATACCTTTAGATAAAAAAATATTTTTTAATTCCGAATATCGCTGAAAACCGCAGATTTTAAAGGTTATTATCCACGTTTTTCGGGACAACTAGGCCTTGAAATAAAATGTCTCTAAATTCGCACTGTAATATCTCTAAGACATATAATAATGACTCAGGATAACAAAATTGGCATCTAATTTGAAATAAACATAGTTTGGAGACCTTAAGACCACTTTTCAGACCTTGTCTGTATTAGAGGAAACAAGTAGTAATCTCCGTTTTTACGTTGTTTAAAGTGTGATACTAAAAACCAATTGTTATTTATAGATTTAACAGGTTTATAAACACCTTTAGGGGAAAATTATTTTTGGTTTCCTAATATCGCTGAAAACTACTGATTTTGAAGGTTATTATCCACGGTTTTCAGGACAACTGAGCCTTGAAATAAAATGTCTTAAATTTGCACTATAATATCTCTAAGACATCTAATAATGACTCAGGATAACGAAATTGACATCTGATTTGAAATAGAGATAGTTTGGAGAACTTAAGATCACTTTTCAGACCTTGTCTGTATTAGAGGAAACAAGTAATAATCTCTGTTTTTACGTTGTTTAAAGAGGGTTACTAAAACCAGTTGATATTTATAGACGTAACGGGTCTATAAAAACCTTTAGGGAAAAAATACTTTTGGTTTCCGAATATCGCTGAAATCGCTGATTATGAAGGTATTATCCACGATTTTCGGGACAACTGGGCCTTGAAAATAAATATCCCTAAATTCGTAGTTTAATATGTCTAAGACATATAATAATGACTCAGGATAACGAAATTGGCATCTGATTTGAAATAAAGATAGTTTGGATACCTTAAGACAACTTTTCAAACCTTGTCTGTATTAGTGGAAACAAGTAGTAATCTCCGTTTTTACGTTATTTAAAGAGAGATATTAACATCCAATTGCTATTTATAGACGTAACGGGTCTATAAATACCTTTAGGGAAAAAATAATTTTTAATTCCGAATTTCGTTGAAAGCCGATGATTTTATAGGTTAATTATCCACGGTTTTTAGGGCAATTGGGCCTTGAAATAAAATGTCTCTAAATTCGCATTGTAATATCTGTAAGACATATAATAATGACTCAGGATAACGAAATTGGCATTGATTTGAATTACAGATATTTATGAGACATTAAGACCACTTTTCAGACCTTGTCTGTATCAGAGGAAACAAGAAATATTCTCTGTTTTTACGTTGTTTAAAGAGGAATACTAACATCCAATTGTTATTTATAGACGTAACGGGTCTATAAATACCTTTAGGAAAAAAACATTTTTGGTTTCCGAATATCGCTGAAAACCGCTGACTTTCATGGTTATTATCCACGTTTTTCGAGACAATTGGGCCTTGAAATAAAATGTCTCTAAATTAGCACTGTAATATCTCTAAGACATATAATAATGACTCAGAATAACGAGATTGACATATAATTTGAAATAAAGATAGTTTGGAGATCTTAAGACAACTTTTCAAACCTTGTCTGTATTACAGAAAACAAGTAGTAATCTCCGTTTTTACGTTGTTTAAAGAAGATACTAACATCTAATTGCTATTTATAGACGTAACGGGTCTATAAATACCCTTAGGAAAAAATATATTTGGTTTTCGAATATCACTGAAAACCGTTGATTTTCAAAGTTATTATCCACGTTTTTCGGGACAACTGGGCCTTGAAATAAAATGTCTCTAAATTCGCACTGTAATATCTATAAGATATATAATAATGACTCAGGATATTGAAATTGACATCTGATTTGAAATAAAGATAGTTTGGAGACCTTAGAACCACTTTTCATATCTTGTCTCTATAAGAGGAAACAAGTAGTAATCTCCGTTTTTACGTTTTTTAAAGAGAGATACTGCTAAAAACCAATTGGTATTTATAGAGGTAAAGGTTCTATAAACACTTTTAGGGAAAAAATATTTTTTGATTTCCGAATATCGCTGAAATCCGCTGATTTTCATGGTTATTATCAACGGTTTTCGGGATAACTTGGCCTTGAAATTAAATGTCTCTAAATTAGCTCTGTTATATCTCAAAGACATATAATAATGACTCAGGATAAGGAAATTGGCATCTGATTTGAAATAAAGATAGTTTGGAGACATTAAAAGTTAAGACTACTTTTCAGACCTTGTCTGTATTAGAGGAAATAAGTAGTAATGTCCGTTTTTACGTTGTTTAACGAAAGATATTAAAACCAATTGCTATTTACAGACTTAACGAGTCTATAAACACCTTTAGGGAAAAATTATTTTTTGATTTCCGAAAATTGCTGAAAACCGCTGATTTTGAAGGTTATTAACTTATTATCCACGGTTTTCGGGACAACCGGGTCTTGAAAAAAAAAATTTCAAAATTCGCAGTGTAATATCTCTAAGACATATAATAATGTCTCAAGAAAACGAAATTGGCATCTGATTTGAAATAAAGATAGTTTGGAGACCTTAAGAGTTAAGACCATTTTTCAGATCTTGTCTGTATTAGAGAAAACAAGTAATAATCTTCGTTTTTACGTTTTTTAAAGAGGGATATTTAAACCAATTGCTATTTATAGACATAATGAGTTTATAAACACCTTTAAGGGAAAATTATTTTTGGTTTCCTAATATTGCTGAAAACCGCTGATTTTAAAGGTTATTATCCACGGTTTTCAGGACAACTTGGCCTTGAAATAAAATATCTTAAATTTGCAATATAATATCTCTAAGACATTTAATGATGACTCAGGATAAGGAAATTGACATCTGATTTAAAATAGAGATATATTGGATACCTTAAGACCACTTTTCAAACCTTGTCTTTATTAGAGAAAACAAGTAGTAATCTCCGTTTTTACGTTGTTTAAAGAGGGATACTAACATCCAATTGCTATTTATAGACGTAACAGGTCTATAAATACCTTTAGGGAAAAAATACTTTTTAATTCCGAATATCGCTGAAAACCGCTGATTTTAAAGGTTATTATCCACGGTTTTCGGGACAACTGGGCCTTGAAATAAAATGTCTCTAAATTCGCAAAGTAATATTTCTAAGACATATAATAATGACTCAGGATAACGAAATTGACATCTGGTTTGAAATACAGTATTTTGGAGACATTAAGACCACTTTTCAGACTTTGTGTGTATTAGAGGAAACAAGAAGAATTCTCTGTTTTTATGTTGTGTAAAGAGGAAACTAACATCCAATTGTTATTTATAGACGTAACGGGTCTATAAATACCTTTAGGAAAAAAATATTTTTGGTTTCCGAATATCGCTGAAAACCGCTGACTTTCAAGGTTATTATCCACGTTTTTCGAGACAACTGGCTTTGAAATTAAATGTCTCTAAATTAGCACTGTAATATCTCTAAGACATATAATAATGACTCAGAAAAACGAGATTGGCATATGATTTGAAATAAATATAGTTTGGAGATCTTAAGACAACTTTTCAAACCTTGTCTGTATTAGAGGAAACAAGTAGTAATCTCCGTTTTTCATTTTTTAAAGAGGAATACTAACATCCAATTGCTATTTATAGACGAAACGGGTCTATAAATACCTTTAGGGAAAAAATACTTTTTAATTCTGAGTATTGCTGAAAACTGTTGATTTTAAAGGTTATTATCCATGGTTTTCGGGACAGCTGGGCCTTGAAATAAACTGTCTCTAATTTCGCACTGTAATATCTCTAAGACAATTGGGCCTTGAAATAAATTGGCATCTGATTTGAAATAAAGATAGTTTAGAGACCTTAAGACCACTTTTCAGAACTTGTTTGTATTAGAAGAAACAAGTAGTAATCTCCGTTTTTACGTTGCTTAAAGAGGGATACGAAAAACCAATTACTATTTCTAGACTTGACTGGTTTATAAACACCTTTAGGGAAAAATTATATTTGGTTTCCGAATATCGCTGAAAACCGCTGATTTTGAAGGTTATTATCCACAGTTTTCAGGACAACTGGCCCTTGAAATAAAATGTCTTAAATTCGCACTATAATATCTCTAAGACATATAATAATGACTCAGGATAAGGAAATTGGCATCTGATTTAAAATAGAGATATTTTGGAGACCTTAAGACTACTTTTCATACCTTGTCTATATTAGAGGAAACAAGTAGAAATCTCTGTTTTTACGTTGTTTTTACGTTGTTTAAATAGGGATACTAAAACCATTTGATATTTATAGACTTAACGAGTCTATAAACACCTTTAGGGATAAATTATTTTTGTTTCCGAAAATTGCTGAAAACCGCATATTTTGAAGTTATTATCCACGGTTTTCTGGACAACTAGGCCTTGAGATAAAATGTCTCTAAATTCGCACTGTAATATCTCTAAGACATATAATAATGACTCAGAATAACGAAATTGACATCTGATTTTAAATAAAGATAGTTTGGAGATTTTAAGACCACTTTTCAGACCTTGTATATATTAGAGGAAACAAGTATTAATCTTTTTTTTTACGTTATTTAAAGAGGGATACGAAAATAAATTGCTATTTATAGACGTAACGGGTCTATAAACACCTTTAGGGAAAATATATTTTTGGTTTCCGAATATCGCTGAAAACCGCTGATTATGAAGGTTATTATCCACAGTTTTCGGGACAACTGGACTTTGAAAAAAAATATCTCTAAATTCGCAGTGTAATATGTCTAAGACATATAATAATGACTTAGGATAACGAAATTGGTATCTGATTTAAAATAAAGATAATTTGGAGACCTTAAGAGTTAAGACCACTTTTCAGACCTCGTCTGTATTAGAGTAAACAAGTAGTAATCTCCGTTTTTACGTTTTTTAAAGAGGGATACTACAAACCATTTGCTATTTATAGACTTAACGGGTTTATAAACACCTTTAGGGAAAAATTATTTTTGGTTTACGAATATCGCTGAAAACCTCTGATTTTGAAGGTTATTATCCACGGTTTTAGGACAACTAAACCTTGAAATAAAATGTCTTAAATTCGCACTATAATATCTCTAAGGCATATAATAATGACTCAGGATAAAGAAATTGGTATCTGATTTAAAATAAAGATATTTTGGAGATCTTAAGACCATTTTTAATGCCTTGTATGTATTAGAGGAAACAAGTAGAAATATCTGTTTTAACGTTGTTTAAAGAGAAATACTAACATCCAATTGATATTTATAGACGTAACGGATCTATAATTACCCTTAGGAAAAAATATTTTTGGTTTCCGAATATCGCTGAAAACCGTTGATTTTCAAAGTTATTATCCACGTTTTTCGGGACAACTGGGCCTTGAAATAAAATGTCTCTAAATTCGCACTGTAATATCTCTAAGACATATAGTAATGACTCAGGATAACAAAATTGGCATCTTATTTGAAATAAAGATAGTTTGAAGACCATAAGACTACTTTTCAGACCTTGTCTGTATTAGAAGAAACAAGTAGTAATCTCCGTTTTTAAGTTGGTTAAAAAGGGATACTAAAAATCAATCCCTATATATTAAAACAACAACCACAGAGCTGACGTGTCAGCCTGTGGTTGAAAGTCAACTTTTTAAAGCTATATTACAGTGGGACCCACCCACTTTCATTGAATGATTTAATTGTTTTGATACATGTTATATGTGCGTAAAACATTAAAATACAATACAAATATCAACTTTTATGTCGCCAATTTACATCAAATATTGTCTTATGCCATTAGTTAAGATCCAATGTCGTCTATGTTCATTTATATATATATATATTCAATATAGTTAATTAATTAATTCTACATAGAGTAAAAAGGATAACTTTCTGATTTTTTTTCTATTTATTAGATTGAATAACACCAAAATAAATACACGATAATTAACCAATTATAACTGAAAATGAAAAAATTACTGTAAAAATTTGATATAATTGAAATGGTCTTCTTAGATGGGTTAATTATAATTAAGAAAATTATAAAAGAAAGCAAAAGATCGGCCAAAAAGCGAAAAAATTGATCGAAGAATTTATTAAAAATGTATGCAAAAAATTAGAAGCTTGAACATGCAAATTTAACATGTAAGTTACACTTATATACAAAATTAGAATACTATAATTTCAAATAACAATTTGAATTTTAAAATGAATTTTAAAAAATTAACGACATAATTTTAGCCCAAAAAAAAAACCACAACCTCAATAGAATAAATTTACAATTTCAGGCTACAAAAAATTATATGAACTTGAGTATTCCAAATAAAAAAATAAAAACCGAATCTTCAATCAGAAAAATTTACGGCTACAGTGAATGAGAAAGTGGGGAGAGAGATATGGAGGCATGGTTACGGTGGAGGGAGAAAGGATGTGAATGGAGGGAGATAGAAGAGCAGAACAGCAGAAGGAGGGTGAATTGTAAAATGAAAATTATGGCATTAAAAAAGATTAGGAAATATATTGTCTATATACATATAAACGTAAAGAGTCGCGGCAGCCAAGTTTAGGGTTTTAGCAATGGAGATCTTCTTTATTTAGGATGATTTTTAAGGGAGTGTCTTTGTTATGGATAAGGGAAAAACTATACATAAATTCATATTTAAGACGATAATATCCGTCTTTAATAAATTTAATACTGGTTAAGTTATAATTGTTCACGGGTTGTCCCGCCGGACCCGCTTTTTTAGCTCGCTTGGACAAATATTTTAGGAAAAAAATCAGGATGGGCCAAAGCCGGTCCGCCATGTAAAACGGGTGGGTATGAATGGGTAGATGAATTATTAGGTTCCTACTTTTTCAACTTTTTCCCATTACTTTAACATCTCACTTTCCAACCTTTTAATCAAATAATATAACTAATAACTAAATAAATATTTAACTTAACAAACTACAATTATGTAGCATATACAATAAATTAAGGTTATTTTTTGAGTATTATGTAGCTTATAAAATAAATTAAGGTTAATTTTCTCGAGTGTAAGTTTAACCTATGGAGATCGTCCACTTGTGGGTCCAGATACCGGTGTTTCAACAAATATTCGAGAAATTAATTTATTATATATGCTACATAATTGTATTTTTATATTCGTCTTTTAAAGTTAATTATTTTTGTTGAATATTTTGAATATGAATTGTATATATTGATAAAAATACAATGTCATTTATTATGTCTGTCTTATACGGAGTACAATATTTTAATATCAGTTATCAAACACTCAATTTAAAACCTTAACTTTTATTAAGCACAACATAACATGTACACTATATTTTTACTCATTTTTTTATAATAACAAAAGTTTAAAAACAATACTCGTGCAATTTGCACAAGTTTAAGACTAGTTGCTATTTATAGAGGTAACGGGTCTATAAACACCTTTAGAGAAAAAATATATTTTGGTTTCTGAATATCGCTGAAATCCGCTGATTTTCATGGTTATTATCCACGGTTTTCGGGATAACTGGGCCTTGAAATTTAATGTCTTTAAATTCACTCTGTAATATCTCAAAGACATATAATAATGACTCAGGATAAAGAAATTGGCATCTGATTTTAAATAAAAATAGTTTGGAGACCTTAAGAGTTAATACCACTTTCAGACCTTGTCTGTATTAGAGAAAACAAGTAGTAATCTCCGTTTTTACGTTGTTTAACGAGGCATACTAAAAACCAATTGCTATTTATAGACTTAACGAGTCTATAAACACCTTTAGGGAAAAATTATTTTTGGTTTCCGAAAATTGCTGAAAACCGTTGATTTTGAAGGTTATTATCCACGGTTTTCGGGACAACTGGGCCTTGAAAAAAATGTCTCTAAATTCGCAGTGTAATATCTCTAAGACATATAATAATGACTCAAGATAACGAAATTGGCATCTGATTTGAAATAAAGATAGTTTGGAGACCTTAACAGTTAAGACCACTTTCCAAACCTTGTCTGTATTAGAAGAAACAAGTAGTAATCTCCGTTTTTACGTTTTTTAAAGAGGGATACTAAAACCCAATTGCTATTTATAGAGGTAACGGGTCTATAAACACCTTTAGGGAAAAAATATTTTTTGGTTTCCGAATATCGCTGAAATACGCTGATTTTCATGGTTATTATCCACTATTTTGGGATAACTGGGCCTTGAAATTAAATGTCTCTAAATTCGCTCTGAAATGTCTCAAAGAAATATAATAATGACTCAGGATAAGGAAATTTGGCATCTGATTTGAAATAAAGATAGTTTGGAGATCTTAAGAGTTAAGACCACTTTTCAGACCTTGTCTGTATTAGAGGAAACAAGTTGTGATCGTCGTTTTTGCGTTGACTAGACTTAATGGGTTTATAAACACCTTTAGGGGAAAATTATTTTTGGTTTCGAATATCGCTGAAAAACCGCTGATTTTGAAGGTTATTATCCACGTTTTTCAGGACAACTGGGCATTGAAATAAAATATCTCTAAATTAGCACTGTAATATCTCGAAGACATATAATAATGACTCAGAATAACGAGATTGACATATGATTTGAAATAAAGATAGTTTAATTTGGAGACCTTAAGACCACTTTTCCAACCTTGTCTATATTAGAGGAAACAAGTAGTAATCTTTGTTTTTACGATTTTTAAAGAGGGATACTAACATCCAATTGTTATTTATAGACGTAACGGGTCTATAAATATATTTAGGGAAAAAATACTTTTTAATACCGAGTATCGCTAAAAGCACTGATTTTAAAGATTATTATCCACGGTTTTTGGGACAACTGGGCCTTGAAATAAAATGTCTCTAAATTCGCACTGTAATATCGCTAAGACATATAATATAGACTCAGGATAACGAAATTGGCATCTGATTTGAAATACAGTATTTTGGAGATATTAAGACCACTTTTCAGACATTGTCTGTATTTGAGGAAACAAGAAGTATTCTCTGTTTTTACGTTGTTGAAAGAGGAATACTAACATCCAATTGTTATTTATAGACGTTACGGGTCCATAAATACCTTTAGGAAAAAAATATTTTTGGTTTCCGAATATCGCTGAAAACCGCTGACTTTCAAGGTTATTATCCACGTTTTTCGAGACAACTGGGCCTTGAAATAAAATATCTCTAAATTAGCACTGTAATATCTGTAAGACATATAATAATGACACAGAATATTGAGATTGACATATGATTTGAAATAAAGATAGTTTGGAGATCTTAAGACAACTTTTCAAACCTTGTCTGTATTAGAGGAAACAAGTAGTAATCTCCGTTTTCACGTTTTTTAACGAGGAATACTAACATCCAATTGCTATTTATAGACAAAACGGGTCTATAAATACCTTTAGGGAAAAAATACTTTTTAATTCCGAGTATTACTGAAAACCGTTGATTTTAAAGGTTATTATCCATGGTTTTCGGGACAACTGGGCCTTGAAATAAAATGTCTCTAAATTCGCACTGTAATATCTCTAAGACATATAATAATGACTCAGGATAACGAAATTGGCATCTGATTTGAAATACAGTATTTTGGAGACATTAAGACCGTTTTTCAGACCTTGTCTGTATTAGAGGAAACAAGAAGAATTCTCTGTTTTTACGTTGTTTAAAGAGGAATACTAACATCCAATTGTTATTTATAGACGTAACAGGTCTATAAATAACGTTAGGAAAAAAATATTTTTGGTTTCCGAATATCGCTGAAACTCGCAGACTTTCAAGGTTATTATCACGTTTTTCGAGACAACTGAGCCTTGAAATAAAATGTCTCTAAATTAGCACTGTAATATCTCTAAGACATATATTAATGACTCAGAATAACGAAATTGGCACATGATTTGAAATAAAGATAGTTTGGAGATCTTAAGACAACTTTTCAAAACTTGTTTGTATTAGAGTAAATAAGTAGTAATCTCCGTTTTTACGTTGTTTAATGAGGGATACTAACATCCAATTGCTATTTATAGACGTAACGGGTCTATAAATACCTTTAGGGAAAAAATACTTTTTAATTCCGAGTATCGCTGAAAACCGTTGATTTTAAAGATTATTATCCACGTTTTCGGGACAACTGGGCCTTGAAATAAAATGTCTCTAAATTCGCACTGTAATATCTCTTAGACATATACTAATGACTCAGGATAAGGAAATTGGCATCTGATTTAAAATAAAGTATTTTGGAGACATTAAGACCACTTTTCAGACATTCTTTATATCAGAGAAAATAAGAAGTATTCTCTATTTTTACGTTGTTTAAAGAGGAATACTAACATCTAATTGTTATTTATAGACGTAACGGGTCTATAAATACCTTTAGGAAAAAAATATTTTTTGTTTCCGAATATCGCTGAAAACCGCTGACTTTCAAGGTTATTATCCACGTTTTTTGAGACAACTGGGCCTTGAAATAAAATGTCTCTAAATTAGCACTGTAATATCCCTAAGACATATAATAATGACTCGGAATAACGAGTTTTGCATCTGATTTGAAATAAAGATAGTTTGGAAACCTTAAGACCACTTTTCATACCTTCTCTGTATTAAAAGAAATAAGTAGTAATATCTGTTTTTACGTTGTTTAAAGAGGGATATTGTAACACCCCGTGTTTTTATAATAAATTTTATCCGGAAATTTATTTATTAAAATTATTATTTTGTGAGTTTAATTATTTAATGCGTATTTATTGCTTGCGATCTCTATTTTTTTTTATTTTCCGTTTTTACCTAATTTATACGGGTTAAAATGTTCGTGCACGATTTTACTATTTTAATTTAATAGATACTTCTCCTATATAAACTCTTTGAGCGCTTTAATTATACTAAACCTGATTTGTAATTGGATCATCCTTCTTGTGAGTTAATGGGTCAAAAGCCCACTTAAATTTTCTTATAAATAGAAAATCTAACCTAGTAGGCAAGTTGCTCAATTTCCTTGCTGTGTACGTTTTTCAGCCGTGAGCTGCTTCTTCTTCCTCTATTTCTATTGTCTCTCTTTGACTCCATTGTTATGCAACTTTCTTCATCCAAATCAAATATAAATTATATATTTACAATCCTGATTCTTACCTCTACAATATATTATATTCATAATATTTTTAAGAGATTCGATTGTATGGAGTTTAGACCTACCTTTAGGGTTTACATATTTGATTGGGAAATAAGAATAAGAAGAAGATGTCTTTCTTTTGGGGCGTTTTTGGAGGAGGATTTCTGTAGGACTTTATTAATGGCGTCTTTATGAAGATGAATATTATTTTGCGGTCTTTATTGCGTAATAAAGGTAACTAGGTGTTTTCCTTTAATTGTGTTTATAGAAAGTGAATTATTAACATGGTATAATAATTGATTGTATGATTAATTGTTTGTGTGGTTATTTATGCTTATGATTCACATGTTTAATTGCATTTAATATTTATGTTGTTATTCTATTTTCAATGATTCATTTGGTGCGCGAACTAGGGTTCAAATTGCGAACCCTAGCGTCGTTTTGGAGGCGCGACCCCTAAGGTTGGCCGTGGCCTAGGGTTTTGGCTTCTCCTTGTGGGAGAGGCTAGGGTTTGCTTATGTTGAGAAATTAAGGTTTTGGTTTATATCATTAAGGTTATAGCTAGGGGTGATAATGAGACGAGACAGCTCGCGAGCAGCTCGAGATCGGCTCGGTCAAAGCTCGGCTCGTTTGAGCTCGGCTCGAGCTCGGGCTCGGCTCGGGTAGTTTTCGAGTCAAGCCGAGCAAGGCCCGGCTCGGCTCGAAAAGCTCGTGAGCAGCTCGATAAATTTTTATTATGTATATTCTAAATTAATTTGATTTATAAAAATGCTTTTAATGAAATATGTAATACTTGTAAATGGAAACAAACACCAACTCAAATTTTTTTTACCACCTGCCAATAAGTTAATAACCCATTAATTAGCCCATTAACCTTATTAGTCATTACCCAAATATAATGAAGGGTGATTTTGTGAATTTACCTACTTTACCCTAACTGAGTAACTGCAATACTGCATCGTTTCAACTTTCACGTTTGCCGTTCCAACTTCAAACTTCCAAATTTGATGAAACTCAAACTCTTCAGTCTTCTTCTTCCTTAGTATTACACAATCACGGTCTCACGAATCACGACTGACTCCGCCTTCAAGTCTCCAAGATTCAACCGTGGTCACTACGAGTCTACGACTAACGCCTCTGCTCTTGTTTGTCAGGTACTTCGTCAAATATCAGTCGTCACTAGTTAATTATTTTATGTTTTAATGTCTTTTGAGTAAATTATGTAGAATAATATGATCAATTATGAAATTATTGGTTAAGATGTAGGGTATTGTAACTACTAACGATATCGAATATAGGATTAAATGCTCTGTTTTTAATTTTGTCACAGTCGTCACTAATCAGAACATGATGCTATTAATCTTGAATCCCCAAATATAACATACTTTGAGTTAGAAATCTTCAGAGATAGATACTCCATATTTCTCTAGCATGAAAAATGTACTGTTTCTTCTGGATCGTTGGTTACAGTGGCATCATTGGCATTTACTTTTGCGTTTCTGTCTTGTACTGTATCCTTCTCAAGAAACTAGTGATAGAAGCACCTAGCAAGGTGCCTATATTCTTTATTTGGTGATGGAAAAGTTTGACATCATTAGTCATCTATTGTTTCTAGAAAACTTGTCATTAAAGCACTTAAAGCTAAGTATCCACCTTTTTTTTTGGTAGATGATGGAGAATACTAGATAACAGAGACAATTAAAAATTGCTACGAAGGACTTGCTGAATTCTGTAATGGTTTCTTAATCACTAGTTCATAATTGGTAACATTTGTTTGGTGTACAGAATAAGAGAGACGGAAAATCAAATCGGAACGACCATGACCGGTAAGTTTTTATATTATTGTTTACTTGTCTTGCACTTGGATTTCAGTGCAATTTCTCTTCAATGACACTAGTCTATTTCTTCTGTACTTGTCTTACAGATGCATTAGAGCCTACTTCTCCAGTCACTTGTCCTTCAATTAATACAGTGGAAGAACATTTTGTGAATCTTGATGATGAGATGGATACTGAAGAAGAAATGGAGGCACAAGTAACGGAAGACCATCCAGAGTCTAATCTTAATTCTACCCAAGATGTTCTTGCGGAGGAAAGCCACCTCCTCATCCTTTCAAAAGAGGAAGGAAAGCCGAAGTGTGGAACGACTTTTCAGAACCCTTTCTGGTTAAGAGGACATGGAAATCTAATTGTAAGTACTGCGCGAAACCTTTATCTCACTTGAAATCCGGTGCAACAACTCATTTTAATAGGCACTCAAATAAATGTGCAAAGAAGACATTGTTTTCCAAGAGGCAAAAGCTTATTAACTTTTTACCGTCTAATTCGGGTGCAAGTACTAGTTTTGTTAGTGCTTTACATGATGGCCAACTTGACATGTTAGTGATGAGGGAGGGAATTGCACACTGGATACTCATGCATGAGCATCCTTTTAGAATTGTGGAGGAAGAGGGTTTTAATTTGATGATGAAACGAGGTATTCCGCAATATAAAAGTATGTCTCGCCATACCATAAGAAGTGATTCTTTTAAAGTGTATGAGAGTGAAAAAAAGAAGCTAAAAGCAATGTTGAAAGGTGTTGAGAAAATTTCACTGACCACGGATTTATGGAAATCAAAGCCTCAAAAAATTGAGTATATGGTTTTAACGGGTCATTTTGTTGATTGTGACTGGAAGCTCCAAAAGAGGGTCTTGAATTTTGTCCACTTACCTCCACCCCGAAAAGGAAGAGACATAGCCAATTGTATATTCAAATGCTTAAAGGAGTGGGATATAGAGAACAAAGTAAGTAACTGTTTCCCTTATATTGTTCCGTTTTTCTTATAATTGTATTTTTTAGTCAGCATGTTCCTACTAATTTGAAAATAACTTAAACACTTTAAGAAACTAATCAATTTTTTTTTGTAGGTTTTCACTATTTCAGTTGATAATGCTTCAGCTAATGATACTTGCATTCAAGTTCTCAAGGACACTTTTTCTCTCACTAAAAGGTTGATTTGTGATGGTAAGTTGTTCCATGTTCGTTGTTGTGCACATATTCTAAACATTATGGTACAACATGGTCTCAAACAAGTGAAAACTATCATCACTAATGTTCATGAGAGTGTTGATTACATTAATCAAAGTGATCTACGACTCAAAAAGTTTACTGAACTTGTACAACAATTCAACCTTAAAGAAAGAAGATTGGTTCTTGAATGTAAGACTCGTTGGAATTCCACTTATGAAATGTTAGCTTGTGCAATTAAGTTCAAAAAGGTGTTTGCAAGGCTAGCTCAAGAAGATCATAATTATACTTATTGTCCTAGTGCTGAAGATTGGGTGAAAATTGAAAAATTGGTTGAAATATTAGAAGTGTTTAATGATACGACGAATATTATATCCGGATCTGAATACCCTACTTCTAATCTCTTTTTGGCTGAAATTTATAGAATCAAAGTGTTGTTGGATACACATTCCGACTCTTCTGGTGAATTTGTTAAGAACTTAATTAAGAACATGAAAGAAAGGTTTGATAAGTATTGGGGTCAATGTAATTTGCTTATGGCTATTGGAGCCGTGTTGGATCCTCGAATGAAGATGAAGGTTGTGGAGATTACTTTTCCAAAGATGTTCCCATCTGATGTAGCTCGAGGTAATGTTAATAAGGTAAAAGAGATATTGTATGAGCTATATAAAGAATATGTTACCATGTATTCTCCTAAGGGGCAGAGTGATGAAGGCGGAGGTAATTCTTCTATCAATGTAAGGAGCAACACTCCAGGATTGTCGGAACTTTTACGAGTAGTGAGAAGTGAAGATACAATTGAGTCTAGGAAATCTGAAGTTGATGTTTATCTTGACGAGGGGTGTTATGTTCCTCACGAGGACGAGTGTTTTGATGCCTTGCAGTGGTGGAAAGATAAATCAATGAAGTTTCGTATATTATCCAAGTTGGCAGCTGATATCTTAGCTGTTCCAATTACCACTGTTGCCTCCGAGGCAACGTTTAGTGCTGGTAGCAGAGTTATTGATCCTTATCTTGCTTCATTGACTTCAGATGCAGTACAAATGTTGTTATGCACGGGAGATTGGTGTCGATCATTACATGGATTAAAACGAAAGAATAAGGTGATTACAATACTATATTCTAGTTTTTACTTCCTTCATTTACTTTAATAAAGTCATTATTCAATTTGTGAATGTTTTTTTTTTCCAGAATAAAAGCGAGGATCAACCAAAGGAAATTCGTCTCCCACTTCCATAGGTAAGTATAAGTGGAGGACATGGTCGTATATTAGTTAAATTTTTCTATAGTAGCAAATTATTTTTTGACTCAAATTAATTTTTAGTCATGTATATTTTGTTACAGGAGTTGCGATAAGACCCACGAGCGAAGAGGTGATGACGTATTGCTCAAAGAAGATTAAGGCAAGATATGAGGAGATTGAAGAGGCGATAAATGGTTTTGTTATGGATTATCCGTTTAGTTTTATATACGTTTTTAGTAGACTATGTGGTGAATTATTGTTTTTGGTCAAAATCACTTAGAAAGACATTACGGATTTGTGTACTCGAACTATTAGTTTATCGTATTATTGTTTTTAGTAGACTATGATGCTTTTTTAATTAGTTTATCGTATATTTTTTTTTATTATAGCACGAGGTTTGTAAAAATCGTTAATGGTTGATTTACTTTTCTGAACATAAATAGACGAAAGTCCTCAAGTTGCTAGTGAAGCCTGTCACGAGCCACAGGAGCCCACGAGCCGAGCTTGACACGAGCCCACGAGCCGAGCTTGACACGAGCCCACGAGCCGAGCTTGACACGAGCCCACGAGCCGAGCTCGAGCCCATGTGATCATGTCGAGCTCGAGCTCGAGCCTACACCATTAAAGCTCGACGAGCTCGAGCTCGAGCCAAGCACACCTTCACACTTATCGAGCTCGAGCCGAGCACCCCTGGACTCGTGCTCGACTCGGCTCGTTAGCACCCCTAGTTATAGCTGAAGTTACTATAACTTTGCATGTAAGCTACCCTAGTTATACCTATTTGAGTTATAACTTTAAAAGTGACGTTATGGTGCGGTGTACTATAATAAAACTCGTTGTGGTGACATGGCGGTTTGTACCGTGGAGTCGACCCCTCGGCGAATTTTTTATAGAGGACTAATCCGTGATGGAAGAGAGTTATAGTTGATGATACTATAACCCCGCACGTATAAAGTTATAGCTTGAAGTTGCTATAACTTCACTAAAGTTAAGTGAAGGTTATAGCTGAAGGTACTATAACTTTGCTGAAGTTAAGTGAGGGTTATAGTTGATGATACTATAACTTGACAAGCTTAACTAAAGTTATATGTGGTGTACTATAACTCTGCTGGAATTAAGCGAAGGTTATGGTTGATGATACTATAACCTGACAAGCTTAACCAAAGTTATAGCTGAAGTTGCTATAACTTCATTAAAGTTGAGTGAAGGTTATAGCTGAAGTTACTATAACTTCACTAAGGTTATGTGAAGGTTATAGTTTGTGGTATTATAACATTGGATGTTATATGCTTTTGTGTCTGCTGTTATGTTAACTCGAACTATAACATGACCTTTGAGGTGTAATGTTATAGGTCCAGATACTATAACCTTAGTCATATGTGCTCGTTTATGTGTAGTGTTATAGTCAGTTGGACTATAACGCTATGTTTGCATGTCGTATTGGTTATTCTTATTCCTATATTGCTGGACAGTCGGTTATACTGTTCTTGGCTTGAGTCGTGTTGTTGTTCACGCACTGTTGGGCAGTCAGTTAATCTGTTCCACTAAGTTGAGTCGTGATGTTGTTCACGCATGTTTTGTACGGTCAGTTAAACTGTGCATTTGTTTGTTGCTTAGTTCGAATAGATGACGGTAGTATCAGTTAAATACTATCGAAATGAATCAAGAGCCGCCCTTCGAGGGTTTATTTGGTCTATGTTCGGGGGTGGCCAGAGACATCAGTTAAATGCTCTGGGTCCCGAGTGTCGTTCGATGTACAGTTAATGCATCGAGAGGTCTGGCCAGGTCTTAGGCATATAGGCAGTGGTGATACGCTATACATAGTACCGTGGAGGCAGTGGTGATACGCTCCACAACCGATAGAGGCAGTGGTGATACGCTCTGTCAAGTTAGAGGCAGTGGTTATACGCTCTAACAGGCGTTTGCTATGCTTTGTTGCTAGCATTGTGCCTTATGTTGCTATGGATCATGTGTCACTTTTGGGTCGAGTTAATATTCATGGTCTAGGGGTTTGTCTAGTTGCATTCATTTGTTAATGATGATGTCATAGTAAGTTCGAATGTACGTCATATTGTATAGATTGCTTCACATGTCATTTATGATTAGTGTCTGTTGTTATAGATTGTTATTAATTCAGCATGTTGTAAACATGAATGGGAGAGCACCTAGTTACTCCCGACTGATTGTCGACCCCCATTCTCAGGTTGCATTGGTTGCTGCTTGTCTGGATGTTGGGCTGCAGAGACTTGTGGCAAGAAGAATAATTTATTTAGGAATTTATCTAAGTTAAGAATTATTATTAATGTATTAGTTTAGTTTTGGATTTGAGTATCGATCCGGATTGTTCGGGTGTTTCCGCCACCTTGACCCTTGTTCATCTTTATACTATGATGATTAATTATTATTAAGGTATTTCTTTTGTTTTAAAAATTCGGGTTGTTACAGATATTAACATCCAATTGCTATTTATAGACGTAACGGGTCTATAAATACCTTTAGGGAAAAAATATTTTTTAATTCCAAATATCGCTGAACACCGCAAATTTAAAGGTTATTATCCACGGTTTTCGGGACAACTGGGTCTTGAAATAAAATGTCTCTAAATTCGCACTGTAATATCTGTAAGACATATAATAATGACACAGAATAACCAAATTGAAATCTAATTTAAAATAGAGATATTTTGCATACCTTAAGACCACTTTTAAAACCTTGTCTGTATTAGAGGAAACAAATAGTAATCTCCGTTTTTACGATGTTTAAAGAGAGATAATAACATCCAATTGCTATTAATAGACGTAACAGGTGTATAAATACCTTTAGGGAAAAAAATAGTTTTTAATTCCGAATATCGCTGAAAACCGCTGATTTTAAAGGTTATTATCCACGGTTTCCGAGACAACTGGGCCTTGAAATAAAATGTCTCTCAATTCGCACTGAAATATCTCTAAGACATATAATAATGACGAAGGATAACGAAATGGCTATCTGATTTGAAATACAGTATTTTGGAGACATTAATACCACTTTTCAGACCTTGTTTGTATCAGAAGAAACAAAAAGAATTCTCTGTTTTTTCGTTGTTTAAAGAGGAATACAAACATCCTATTGTAATTTATAGACGTAATGGGTCTATAAATACCTTTAGGAAAAAAAATATTTTTGATTTCCGAATATCGCTGAAAACCGCTGACTTTCAAGGTTATTATCCACGTTTTTCGAGACAACTGCGCCTTAAAATAAAATGTCTCTAAATTAGCATTGTAATATCTCTAAGACATATAATAATGACTCAGAATAACGAGATTGACATATGATTTGAAATAAAGATAGTTTGGAGATCTTAAGACAACTTTTCAAACCTTGTCTGTATTAGAGGAAACAAATAGTAATCTCCGTTTTTACGTTATTTAAAGAGGGATACTAACATACAATTGCTATTTATAGACGTAACGGGTCTGTAAATACCTTTAGGAAAAAAATACTTTTTAATTTCGAATATCGCTGAAAACCGCTGATTTTATTATCCTTGGTTTCCGGGACAACTGGGCCTTGAAATAAAATGTCTCTAAATTCGCACTGTAATATCTCTAAGACATATAATAATGACTCAGGATAACGAAATGGGCATCTGATTTGAAATACAGTATTTTGGAGACTTTAAGACCACTTTTCAGACCTTGTTTGTGTTAGAGGAAACAAGAAGAATTCTCTGTTTTTACGTTTTTTAAAGAGGAATACTAACATCCAATTGTTATTTATAGACATAACGGGTCTATAAATACCTTTAGGAAAAAAATATTTTTTGTTTCCGAATATCGCTGAAAATCGCTGACTTTCAAGGTTATTATCCACGATTTTCGAGACAACTGGGCCTTGAAACAAAATGTCTCTAAATTAGCACTGTAATATCTGTAAGACATATAATAATGACTCAGAATAACAAGATTGATATATGATTTGAAATAAAGATAGTTTGGAGACCTTAAGACAACGTTTCCAATCTTGTCTGTATTAGAGGAAACAAGTAGTAATCTTTGTTTTTACGATTTTTAAAGAGGGATACTAAAATCCAATTGCTATTTATAGATGTAACGGGTCTATAAGTACCTTTAGGGAAAAAATACTTTTTAATTCCGAATATCGCTGAAAAGCGCTGATTTTGAAGGTTATTATCCACGGGTTTCGGGACAACTGGACCTTAAAATAAAATGTCTCTAAATTCGCACTGTAATATCGCTAAGACATATAATAATGACTCAGGATAACGAAATGGGCATCTGATTTGAAATACAGTATTTTGGAGACATTAAGACCACTTTTCAGACCTTGTTTGTATCAGAGGAAACAAGAAGAATTCTCTGTTTTTACATTGTTTAAAGAGAAATACTAACATCCAATTGTTATTTATACACGTAACGGTTCTATAAATATCTTGGGAAAAAAATTGGTTTACGAATATCGATGAAAATCGCAGATTTTGAAGGTTTATATCCACGGTTTTCGGGACAACTGGGCCTTGAAAAAAAATGTCTCTAAATTCGCAGTGTATTATCTCTAAGACTTATAATAATGACTAAGGATAACCAAATTGACATCTAATTTAAAATAACCATATTTTGGATACCTTAAGACCACTTTTCAAACCTTTTCTCTATTAGAGGAAACAAGTAGTAATCTCCGTTTTTACGTTGTTTAAAGAGGGATACTAACATCCAATTGCTATTTATAGACGTAACGGGTCTATAAATACCTTAAGGGAAAAAAATACTTTTTAATTCCGAATATCGCTGAAAACCGCTGATTTTAAAGGTTATTATCCACGGTTTCCGGGACAACTAAGCCCTGAAATAAAATTTCTCAAAATTTGCACTGTTATATCTCTAAGACATATAATAATGACTCAGGATAACGAAATGGACATCTGATTTGAAATACAGTATTTTGGAGACTTTAAGACCACTTTTCAGACTTTGTTTGTATTAGAGGAAACAAGAAGAATTCTCTGTTTTTACGTTGTTGAAAGAGGAATACTAACATCCAATTGTTATTTTTAGACGTAACGGGTCTATAAATGTAACGGGTCTATAAATACCTTTAGGAAAAAAATATTTTTGGTTTCCGAATATCGCTGAAAAGCGCTGATTTTAAAGGTTATTATCCACGGTTTTCGAGACAACTTGGCCTTGATATAAAATGTCTCTAAATTCGCACTGTAATACCTCTAAGACATATAATAATGGCTCAGGATAACGTAATCGGCATCTGATTTGAAATACAGAAATTTTGAAGACATTAAGACCACTTTTCAGACCTTGTCTTCATTTGAGAAAACAAGAAGTATTCTCTGTTTTTAGATTGTTTAAAGAGGAATACTAACATACAATTGTTATTATATTTATAGACGTAAAAGGTCTATAAATACCTTTAGGGAAAAAAATTTGGTTTACGAATATCGCCGAAAATCGCAGTTTTTGAAGGTTATTATCCACGGTTTTCGGGACAACTGGGCATTGAAAAAACATGTCTCTAAATTCGCAGAGTAAATTCTCTAAGACATATAATAATGATTCAGGATAACCAAATTGGCATCTGATTTAAAATAGAGATATTTTGGATACCTTAAGACCACTTTTCAAACCTTGTCTGTATTAGAGGAAACAAGTAGTAATCTTTGTTTTTACGTTGTTTAAAGAGGGATACTAACATCCAATTGCTATTTATAGACGTAACGGGTCTATAAATATCTTTAGGGAAAAAAATACTTTTTAATTCTGAATATCGTTGAAAACCGCTAATTTTAGAGGTTATTATCCACGGTTTCCGGGACAACTGGGCCCTGAAATAAAATATCTCTAAATTCGCACTGTAATATCTCTAACACATATAATCATGACTCAGGATAACGAAATGGGCATCTGATTTGAAATACAGTCTTTTGGAGACATTAAGACCACTATTCAGACCTTGTTTGTATCAGAGGAAACAAGAAGAATTCTCTGTTTTTACGTTGTTTAAAGAAAAATACTAACATCCAATTGTTATTTATAGACGTAACAGGTCTATAAATACCTTTAGGAAAAAAATAATTTTGTTCTCCGAATATCGCTGAAATCCGCTGACTTTCAAGGTTATTATCCACGTTTTTCGAGACAACTGGACCTTGAAATAAAATGTCTCTAAATTAGCACTGTAATATCTCTAAGACATATAATAATGACTCGGGATAACGAAATCGGCATCTGATTTGAAATACAGATATTTTGGAGACATTAAGACCTTTTTCAGACCTTGTTTGCATTGGAGGAAATAAGAAGTATTCTCTCTTTTTAAGTTATCAAAAGAGAAATACTAACATCCAATTGTTATTTATAGATGTAACAGGTCTATAAATACCTTTAGGAAAAAAAATTTGGTTTCCGAATGTCGTTGAAAATCGCAGATTTTGAAAGTTATTATCCACTGTTTTCGAGACAACTGGGCCTTGAAAAAAAATGTCTCTAAATTCGCTGTGGTATATCTCTAAGACATATAATAATGACTCAGAATAACGAGATTGGCATATGATTTGAAATAAATATAGTTTGGAGATCTTAAGACAACTTTTCAAACCTTGTCTGTATAAGAGGAAACAAGTAGTAATATCCATTTTTACGTTGTTTAAAGAGGGATACTAACATCCAATTGCTATTTATAGACGTAACGTGTCTATAAATACCTTAAGGGAAAAAAATACTTTTTAATTCCGAATATCGCTGAAAACCGCTGATTTTAAAGGTTATTATCCACGGTTTTCGGGACAATTGGGCCTTGAAATAAAATGTCTCTAAATTCGCACTGTAATATCTCTAAGACATATAATAATGACTCAGGATAACGAAATGGGCATCTGATTTGAAATACAGTATTTTGGAGACATTAAGACCACTTTTCAGACCTTGTTTGTATAAGAGGAAACAAGAAGAATTCTCTGTTTTTACGTTGTTTAAAGAGGAATACTAACATCCAATTGTTATTTATAGACGTAACGGGTCTATAAATACCATTAGGAAAAAAATATTTTTGGTTTTCGAATATCGCTGAAAACCGCAGACTGTCAAGGTTATTATCCACGTGCAACAGGAGTACATGACCAAGACAAGTCACAAACTCAACATCAAGACAACAACATCATTCAAGGCAACAACAACAATACAGCCACCATCATGAGTAGTTATGACAATGTTTTATTCAGTCCAAGTAACCACCACCTCAAGCCAGTAAAGACAACACCACACCAGCCAGAAAAAAGCCTAGCCATCCACTTCCCAAGACTTTGCCACAACAACACACAGCCAACAGCAAAACAAACCCAACACAACAATAACAACCTTCAGCCACAAGCAGTCAGTCACAGTCTTTCCATACAGGGTCCATGGGGGCCTCACACACTCAAACAAGCCTAACCAACCATCAATCTTAGTCCTAGGGAGGGTCCTCTACAACTTTTTCCAAGATTTCTTCTCCAGGAAATGCATACACAAAAAGTTAGCTTAGGGACAAACTCAAACTGTCTAGAATTCAGTCTTTTTTGCAGTAGTTCAAATGTCACTATCAAACTTTCCTATTTTGATCAAACCAGCTCGAGGGCCTTTTAGCAGGACCTTTGGCATTCATCCACTTCAGTTGAGCTCAAGAATCAAGCTTGAAAGTCCACTCCTTCACCAGATCAACCTAAACAACCCAATTAAGTCAGATTGTCTTATTAGAACTGCTTTTCTACTTTATTGCTTTAGTTCTGAACAATGTAGCTGTTATTTCTGTTTCTTTTGCAAACCAATTGTGGTCCTAGGATGTATTGAACGAGTAAGATGTAATCTCTTTGCTATATAAGGCTTATTCCTAATGAATGAAAGACAGATTTGAAGTAAAACATAAAATTGAAACTCTGTTTCTATTCAACTCTTGGCTCTGTGCTTGAGAATTGTCCCTTGCTTAGTGCTGGGACTTGAGGGTATAATCTCTTGCTATGTGCTGAGGTTAGACTCTCAACCTTAGTCCATTGGCTTTATGCTTTGGCTAAGTACTATCTGTCATAAGTTCTCTAACATTTTCAGCCTTAGAATGGAAACAATCCAGTTGTGAGTTCTTAAGCTTTGTATATGTCATTAAGTTGTGTTTTTTCTGAATAATTTCATTGCAATTGGTTATCAGAGCTTTGGTTTGTGAGTTCATTTACCTAACTACATTAAAAACACAAAATCAACCATGAGTGAAGAGAGAATTACAGGTCTTGAAAACACAGTTCAAGGTCTTGTCAGAACTGTGATGGAAGTCTCCAGGTCTGTCAATGAACTTCTTGAGGGCCAACAAAACAATGACACAAGAGAAGGCAGAGGTCGAGGAAGAGGAGCACCTTTCCCACATGGAGGAAGGAGGAGGCAACCTGTAGATCAGTTTGAAATGCCAGACTCAGATGGCTCAGATCAAAGTCTTCTCAGACACCAAGACAAAGACATAAAGGTAGAAATCCCTGACTTTCTAGGTAGCATGAACCCTGATGATTTCCTAGATTGGTTGAGGTCTGTAGAAAGAGTCTTTGAGTTTAAAGGATACACTGATAGAAAGGCTTTTAAGGTTGCTATCATGAAACTAAAAGGTTATGCCTCACTGTGGTATGAAAATATGAAAACCTTGAGGGTGAGAGAAGGAAAAGAACCTGTTAAGTCATGGCTCAAACTGAAAAAGAAAATGAGGGCTAAGTTTGTCTCTAGGGACTACACTCAGGACATGTTCATTAAGCTTACTCACCTGAAACAAGACCAAAGACCTGTAGAGTCTTATCTAAAAGACTTTGAACAACTCACACTGCAATGTGAGGTTGTTGAGAAATCAGAGCAAAAGATAGCAAGGTTCTTAGAAGGTTTGGATGAGAGGATAGCTAGTAAAGTCAGGCTGCAAAATATTTACTCCTTTGAGGAAGCTGTCAACTTGTCCTTAAGGGTAGAAAAGTTAGGAAAGGGAAAGGCCAGTGCTTCTAAGACACCTACCAGAACCCCTACCTTCAAACCCTTTGTAGGACTCAAGATGGGAGAACTTGTGGTTCCTACTAAGACTCCTTTCAACCCTGATAAAGGCAAGGCTGTTGATGCATGCCAAAGAAAAACTACCCCCCTCAAAAAGTGTTTTCAATGTCAAGGATATGGACATTTTGCTAAAGAATGTCCATCTAAAAGAGCTCTGAGCACCCTAGAAGTAATTCATTAGGGAGAGGATGAGGTATTGGTCTGTGATGATGAAATGGAAGAGCCTGAGGTAGAGGCTAGTGAGGAGTTGATAGAACCTGATGCTGGGTTAAGTTTGGTAACATGGAGGGTAATGCATACTCAACCCCAGTCTTTGGAAGAGGACCAGAGGCACCAAATCTTTAGGACCAGATGTACTATCAAGGGAAGAGTGTGTAACCTCATTATTGATGGGGGAAGCTGCACTAATGTGGCCTCCAAGATACTGATAGATAAACTAGCTCTACCCACCAAGGACCACCCCCTACCTTACAAACTCAGATGGTTAAACAAAGGGGCTGAGATCAAGGTGGATAAGTAATGTGTTGTACCTTTCTCAATTGGTAAAGGGTATGTGGATGAAAGTCTTTGTGATGTTCTGCCTATGGATGCCTGTCACCTCTTGCTTGGGAGACCATGGGAGATTGATAGGGATGTCATTCACTATGGGAGGGACAACACCTACACTTTTAAGTATGGGAAGAAGAAAATCACCCTGGCACCCTTACCACCTGCTCTAAAGATCAACCCAACCCCCATGAGTGAGGCTTCCAAAGAAGTCATGTTGATAAGTGAATCAGAAATAGTACAAGAGCTAAGTGAGTTACAACCTGTGTACATACTACTTGCCAAGGAGACTGGGATAAGCAAGGTTGATGTCCCTGAGGAGGTCAAGTTTATCCTAGAAAGTTATGGTGATGTCTTTCCTACTGAGCTCCCTAGTGGACTGCCACCACTTAGGGGAATAGAACACCACATTGATCTAGTACCTGGAGCTATCTTACCCAACAAGCCAGCTTACAGGAGTGATCCTAAGGCTACACAGGAGCTCCAACTTCAAGTAGGTGAGCTGCTAAACAAGGGCTATGTAAGGGAGTCCCTCAGCCCTTGTGCTGTACCAGCCTTACTTGTACCAAAGAAGGATGGGACTTGGCGTATGTGCATTGACAGTAGGGCCATCAACAACATTACCATCAAGTATAGGTTCCCCATACCTAGACTTAATGATATTCTGGATGAGTTGAGTGGGGCTCAAGTATTCACAAAGATTGATCTAAGGCAGGGCTACCACCAAGTAAGGATAAGAGCAGGGGATGAATGGAAAACAGCTTTCAAAACTAAACATGGGCTCTATGAATGGTTGGTAATGCCTTTTGGGTTGTCTAATGCCCCTAGTACCTTCATGAGGTTGATGACAGAGGTCCTAAGACCCTACTTAGGCAAATGTGTGGTGGTTTACTTTGATGATATTCTTATTTACAGTTCAACTAAGGGAGAACATTTGCAGCATCTGAAATTGTTGTTTGAGGTCCTAAGAGAGAACAAGTTGTATGGCAAACTAGAGAAGTGCACCTTCATGCAGCCTGAGGTTTATTTCCTTGGGTTCATCATTTCTAAGAAAGGAGTAGCAGTTGATCCTGAGAAAGTTCAAGCAATCAAGGAATGGCCCCTTCCTCAAACTGTTACTGATGTTAGAAGTTTTCATGGGTTAGCCTCTTTCTACAGGAGGTTCATACAAGGGTTTAGCTCAATCATGGCCCCTATTATTGAGTGCATGAAGAAGGGAGAGTTCAAGTGGAATGAGAAGGCTGAGAAGTCCTTCAACCTGATCAAGGAGCTATTGTGTAAATCTCCAATATTGGTTCTACCAGATTTTAACAAACTCTTTGAGGTAGAGTGTGATGCCAATGGCCTTGGCATAGGAGCTGTGCTTACACAAGAGAAGAAGCATGTTGCATACTTCAGTGAGAAGTTAAATGGGGCTAAGCTTAACTACTCCACATATGACAAAGAGTTCTATGCCATTGTGAGAGCATTGAACCATTGGGGACACTACTTAAAGCCTAAGCCATTTGTGCTACATTCTGATCATGAGGCTCTCAAATACATCAATGGACAGCATAAACTCAACCCCAGACATGCCAAATGGGTAGAGTTCTTGCAATCCTTCTCATTCTCCAGCAAGTATATAGAGGGCAAGAACAATATTGTGGCTTATGCATTGTGTAGGAGGTCTGTGATGTTAACATTCATGGAACAAAGGGTGTTGGGATTTGAGTTCATGAAAGAACTCTATAAGGAAGATCCAGATTTCAAGAATGAATGGGAGGTGCATCAAGAAGGGCAAGTTAAGAAAGGGAGTAAGTACATAGCTCAAGAAGGCTACTTGTTATATGGAAACAAACTATGTGTGCCTAAGGGACCTTATAGGGGACTGCTGGTCAAAGAGGTTCACTCCAATGGCCTTGCTGGTCACTTTGGGTTGCAGAAGACCTATGACATATTGCAAGATCAGTTCTATTGGCCTAAGATGCTCAGTGATGTGCAAGATGCCCTCAAAAGGTGCAGGTCTTGTCAACTAGCCAAAGCACATTTTCAGGCTGGCCCTTACACACCACTCCCAGTACCAAACAAGCCATGGGAAGATCTCAGCATGGATTTCATTGTAGCCTTACCAAGAACTCAAAGGGGAAAAGATTCAATCATGGTGGTTGTAGATATGTTCAGCAAAATGGCACATTTCATTGCTTGTAAGAAAACTGAGGATGCTTTGGGGGTAGCTGAACTATACTTTAGGGAGGTTGTCAAGTTACATGGGTTACCTAGAAGCATTGTCTCAGATAGAGACACAAAGTTCATGAGTCACTTCTGGAGAACCTTGTGGAAGCTATTGAAGACCAGGCTATTGTTTAGTACTTCTCACCATCCCCAAACTGATGGGCAGACAGAAGTCACTAACAGGACACTAGGAAAGATCTTGAGGAGCATTGTTTCTAAGTCATTAAAATATTGAGACCTCAGGCTAGCACAAGCTGAGTTTGCCTTCAACAGAGCTCCCTCCAGCAGCACAGGTAAAAGTCCTTTTGAAACAGTTTATGGAACTAATCCTCTCATGCCTACAGACCTAGCCACAGTCAAAGGAAGCAAAGCAAGCTATGATGCAAAGAAAAGAGTTGAGCAAATGATACAGATTCATGAGCAAGTCAAGAAGCAGATTGAAAGGTCCAATGAGTTGTACAAGGCTAGGTCCAAAGGGCCTAAGAAAGCAAGGGAATTCAAGGCAGGGGATCTTGTATGGTTGCATTTAAGGAAAGAGAGATTTCCAGATAAGAGGAGAAACAAGCTCATGCCAAGAGCTGATGGACCATTTGAGATATTGGAGAAGATAGGCACAAATGCTTACAAAGTGGATCTACAAGGAAGCTATGGTGTCCATGGTACTTTCAATGTTGGAGACCTGAGCCCCTACCATGGTGAATCAGATGATGAAGGTGATGAAGATTTCAGGGCAAATCCTTTTCAAGAAAGGGAGGTTGCAACAGGAGTACATGACCAAGACAAGTCACAAACTCAACATCAAGACAACAACATCATTCAAGGCAACAACAACAATACAGCCAACACCATGACTAGTTATGACAATGTTTTATTCAATCCAAGTAACCACCACCTCAAGCCAGCAAAGACAACACCACACCAGCCAGAACAAAGCCTAGCCATCCACTTCCCAAGACTTAGCCACAACAACACACAACCAACATCAAAACAAACCCAACACAACAATAACAACCTTCAGCCACAAGCAATCAGTCACAGTCTTTCCAAACAGGGTCCATGGGGGCCTCACACACTCAAACAAGCCTAACCAACCATCAATCTTAGTCCTAGGGAGGGTCCTCTACAACTTTGTCCAGGATTTCTTCTCCCGGAAATGCATACACAAAAAGTTAGCTTAGGGACAAACTCTAACTGTCCAGAATTCATTCCTTTTTGCAGTAGTTCAAATGTCACTATCAAACTTTCCTATTTTGATCAAACCAGCTCAAGGGCCTTTTAGCAGGACCTTTGGCATTCATCCCACTTCAGTTGAGCTCAAGAATCAAGCTTGAAAGTCCACTCCTTCACCAGATCAACCTAAACAACCCAATTAAGTCAGATTGTCTTATTAGAACTGCTTTTCTACTTTATTGCTTTAGTTCTGAACAATGTAGCTGTTATTTCTGTTTCTTTTTCAAACCAATTGTGGCCCTAGGATGTATTGAACGAGTAAGATGTAATCTCTTTGCCTATATAAGGCTTATTCCTAATGAATGAAAGGCAGATTTGAAGTAAAACATAAAATTGAAACTCTGTTTCTATTCAACTCTTGGCTGTGTGCTTGAGAATTGTCCCTTGCTTAGTGCTGGGACTTGAGGGTATACTCTCTTGCTGTGTGCTGAGTTTAGACTCTCAACCTTAGTCCATTGCCTTTGTGCTTTGGCTAAGTACTATCTGTCATAAGTTCTCTAACATTTTCAGCCTTAGAATAGAAACAATCCAGTTGTGAGTTCTTAAGCTTTGTATATGTCATTAAGTTGTGTTTTTTCTGAATAATTTCATTGCACCACGTTTTTCGAGACAACTGGGTCTTGAAATAAAATGTCTCTAAATTAGCACTGTAATATCTCTATGACATATAATAATGACTTAGGATAACAAAATCGACATCTGATTAAAAATACAGATACTTTGGAGACATTAAGACCACTTTTCAAACCTTGTCTGCATTTGAGAAAACAATAAGTATTCTCTTATTATACGTTGTTTAAAGAGGAATACTGACATCTAATTGTTATTTATAGATGTAACAGGTCTATAAATACCTTTAGGAAAAAAAATTTGGTTTTCGAATATCGCTGAAAATCGCAGATTTTGAAGGTTATTATCCACGGTTTTCAGGACAACTGGTCCTTGAAAAAAAATGTCTCTAAATTCGCAGTGTAATATCACTAAGACCTATAATAATGACTCAGAATAACGAGATTGACATATGATTTGAAATAAATATAGTTTGGAGACCTTAAGACAACTTTTCAAACCTTGTTTGTATTAGAGGAAACAAGTAGTAATCTCCGTTTTTACGTTATTTAAAGAGGGATACTAACATCAAATTGCTATTTATAGACGTAACAGGTCTATAAATACCGTTAGGGAAAAAAAATACTTTTTATTTCCGAATATCGCTGAAAAGCGCTGATTTTAAAGGATATTATCCACGGTTTTCGGGACAACAGGGCTTTGAAATAAAATCTCTCTAATTTCGAAATATAATATCTCTAAGACATATAATAATGACTCATGATAACGAAATGGGCATCTGATTTGAAATACAGTATTTTGGAGTCATTAAGACCGATTTTCAGACCTTGTTTGTATCAGAGGTAACAAGAATAATTCTCTGTTTTTACGTTGTTTAAAGAGGAATATTAACATCCAATAGTTATTTATAAACGTATCGGGTCTATAAATACCTTTAGGAAAAAAATATTTTTCGTTTCCGAATATCGTTGAAAACCGCTGACTTTCAAGGTTATTATCCACGTTTTTCGACACAACTGGACCTTGAAATAAAATATCTCTAAATTAGCACTGTAATATCTCTAAGACATATAATAATGACTCAGGATAACAAAATCGGCATCTGATTTAAAATACAGATATTTTGGAGACATTAAGACCACTTTTCAGACCTTGTCTGCATTTGAGTAAATAAGAAGTATTCTCTGTTTTTACACTGTTTAAAGAGGAATACTAACATTCAATTGTTATTTATAGACGTAACATGTCTATAAATACCTTTAGGGAAAAAAAAAACTTTTTAATCCAAATATCGCTGAAAAGCGCTGATTTTAAAGGTTATTATCAACGGTTTCCGAGACAACTGGGCCCTAAAATAAAATATCTCTAAATTCGCACTGTAATATATCTAAGACATATAATAATGACTCAGGATAACGAAATTAGCATCTGATTTGAAATACAGTATTTTGGAGACATTAAGACCACTTTTCAAACCTTGTTTGTAATAGAGGAAACAAGTAGTAATCTCCGTTTTTACGTTGTTTAAAGAGGGATACTAACATCCAATTGCTATTTATAGACGTAACGGGTCTATAAATACCTTTAGGGAAAAAAATATTTTTGGTTTCCGAATATCACTGAAAACCGCTGACTTTCAAAATATTATACTTCTTAAACAAATATTATACGTCCTCTTTTTAATTCCGAATATCGCTGAAAAGCGCTGATTTTAAAGGTTATTATCCACGGTTTTCAGGACAACTGGGCCTTGAAATAAAATGTCTCTAAATTTGCACTGTAATATCTCTAAGACATATAATAATGACTCAGGATAACGAAATCGACATCTGATTTGAAATACAGAATTTTGGAGACATTTAGACCACTTTTCAAACCTTGTTTGTATTAGAGGAAACAAGAAGAATTCTCTATTTTTACGTTGTTTAAAGAGAAATGCTAACATCCAAATGTTATTTATAGACGTAACATGTCTATAAATACATTTAGAAAAAAAATATTTTTGGTTTCCGAATATCGCTGAAAACCGCTAACTTTCAAGGTTATTTCTCCACGTTTTACGAGACAACTGGGCCTTCAAATAAAATGTCTCTAAATTAGCACTTTAATATCTCTAAAACATATAATAATGACTCAGAATAACGAGATTGACATATAATTTGAAATAAAGATAGTTTGGAGATCTTAAGACAACTTTTCAAACCTTGTCTGTATTAGAGAAAACAAGTAGTAATCTCCGTTTTTACGTTGTTTAATGAGAGATACTAACATCCAATTGCTATTTATAGACGTAACGGGTTTATAAATACCTTTAGGGAAAAAAATACTTTTTAATTCCGAATATCGCTGAAAAGCGCTGATTTTAAAGGTTATTTATTATCCACGGTTTTCGGGACAACTGGACCTTGAAATAAAATGTCTATAAATTCGCATTGTAATATCTTTAAGACATATAATAATGACTCTGGATAACAAAATCGGCATCTGATTTGAAATACAATATTTTGGAGACATTAAGACCACTTTTGAGACCTTGTCTGTATTTGAGCAAACAAGAAGTATTCTCTGTTTTTACGTTGTTTAAAGAGGAATACTAACATCCAATTGTTATTTATAGACGTAACGGGTCTATAAATAACTTTAGGAAAAAATATATTTTTGGTTTCCGAATATCGCTGAAAACCGCTGACTTTCAAGGTTATTATCCACGTTTTTCCGGACAACTGGGCATTGAAATAAAATGTCTCTAAATTAGCACTGTAATATCTCTAAGACATATAATAATGACTCAGAATAACGAGATTGGCATATGATTTGAAATAAAGATAGTTTAATTTGGAGACCTTAAGACCACTTTTCCAACCTTGTCTATATTAGAGGAAACAAGTAGTAATCTTTGTTTTTACGATTTTTAAAGAGGGATACTAACATCCAATTGTTATTTATAGACGTAACGGGTATATAAATACCTTTAGGGAAAAAAATACTTTTTTAATTCCGAGTATCGCTGAAAAGCGCTGATTTTAAAGATTATTATCCACGGTTTTCGGGACAACTGGGCCTTGAAATAAAATGTCTCTAAATTCGCACTGTAATATCTCTAAGACATATAATATAGACTCAGGATAACGAAATCGGCATCTGATTTGAAATACAATATTTTGGAGACATTAAGACCACTTTTCAGACCTTGTCTGTATTTGAGGAAACAAGAAGTATTCTTTGTTTTTACGTTGTTGAAAGAGGAATACTAACATCCAAATGTTATTTATAGACGTAACGGGTCTATAAATACCTTTAGGAAAAAAATATTTTTGGTTTCCGAATATCGCTGAAAACCGCTGACTTTCAAGGTTATTATCCACGTTTTTCGAGATAACTGGGCCTTGAAATAAAATGTCTCTAAATTAGCACTGTAATATCTCTAAGACATATAATAATGACTTAGAATAACGAGATTTGCATATGATTTGAAATAAAGATAGTTTGGAGATTTTAAAACATCTTTTCAAACCTTGTCTGTATTAGAGGAAACAATTAGTAATCTCCGTTTTTACGTTGTTTAAAGAGGGATACTAACATCCATTTTTTATTTATAGACGTAACGGGTCTATAGATACCTTTAGCGAAAAAATACCTTTTAATTCCGAGTATCGCTGAAAACCGCTGATTTTAAAGAATATTATCCACGTTTTTGGGACAACTTGGCCTTGAAATAAAATGTCTCTAAATTCGCACTGTAATATCTCTAAGACATATAATAATGACTCAGGATAACGAAATCGGCAGCTGATTTGAAATACAGATATTTATGAGATATTAAGACCAATTTTGAGACCTAATCTGTATCAGAGGAAACAAGAAGTATTCTATGTTTTTACGTTGTTTAAAGAGGAATACTAACATCCAATTGTTATTTATAGAAGTAACGGGTCTATAAATACCTTTAGGAAAAAAAAATTGGTTTCCGAATATCGCTGAAAATCGCAGATTTTGAAGGTTATTATCCACGGTTTTCGGGACAACTGGGCCTATATATAATAATGACTAAGGATAACGAGAATGGCATATGATTTGAAATAAAGATAGTTTAGAGATCTTAAGACCACTTTTCAGACCTTGTCTGTATTACAGGAAACAAGTACTGATCTCTGTTTTTACGTTGTTTAATGAGGGATACTAACATCCAATTGCTATTTATAGACGTAACGGGTCTATAAATACCTTTAGGGGAAAAAATACTTTTTAATTCCGAATATCGCTGAAAACCGCTGATTTTAAAGGTTATTATCCACGGTTTTCGGGACAACTGGACCTTGAAATAAAATGTCTCTAAATTCGCACTGTAAAATCTCTAAGACATATTATTATGACTCAGGATAACGAAATCGGCATCTGATTTGAAATACAGATATTTATGAGACATTTAAACCACTTTTCACACGTAGTCTGTATCAGAGAAAACAAGAAGTATTCTCTGTTTTTACGTTGTTTAATGATGAATACTAACATCCAATTGTTATTTATAGACGTTAAATGTCAATAAATAGTTAAATACCTTTAGGAAAAAAAAGTTTTGTTTCCGAATATTGCTGAAAACCGCAGATTTTGTAGGTTATTTTACCCACGGTTTTCGGGACAACTGGGCCTTGAAAAAAAATGTATCTAAATTCGCAGTGTAATATCTCTAAGACATATAATAATGACTCAGGATAACCAGATTGACATCTGATTTAAAATAGAGATATTTTGGATACCTTAAGACCACTTTTCAAACCTTGTCTGTATTAAAGGAAACAAGTAATAATCTCCGTTTTTACGTTGTTTAAAGAGGGATAATAACATCCAATTGCAATTTATAGACGTAACAGGTCTATAAATACCTTTAGGGGAAAAATACTTTTTAATTTCGAATATCGCTGAAAACCGCTGATTTTAAAGGTTATTATCCTCGGTTTTCGGGACAACTGGGCCTTGAAATAAAATGTCTTTAAATTCGCACTGTAATATCTCTAAGACATATAATAATGACTCAGGATAACGAAATTGGAATCTGATTTGAAATACAGTATTTTTGAAACATTAAGATCACTGAACACTTTTCAAGCCTTTTCTGTTTCAGAGGAAAACAAGAAGAATTCTCTGTTTTTACGTTGTTTAAAGAGAAATACTAACATCCAATTGTTATTTATAGACGTAACGGGTCTATAAATACCTTTAGGAAAAAAATACTTTCGGTTTCCGAATATCGCTTAAAACCGCTGACTTTCAAGGTTATTATCCATGTTTTTCGAGACAACTGGGCCTTGAAATAACATGTCTCTAAATTTGCACTGTAATATCTCTAAGACATATAATAATGACTCAGAATAACGAGAATGACATCTGATTTGAAATAAAGATAGTTTGGAGATCTTAAGACCACTTTTCAGACCTTGTCTGTATTACAAGAAACAAATAGTAATCTTTGTTTTTACGTTGTTTAAAGAGGGATATTAACATCCAATTGTCATTTATAGACGTAACGGGTCTATAAATATCTTTAGGGAAAAAATATTTTTTAATTCTGAATATCGCTGAAAACCGCTGATTTTAAAGGTTATTATCCACGGTTTTTGAGACAACTGGGTCTTGAAATAAAATGTCTCTAAATTCGCACTGTAATATCTGTAAGACATATAATAATGACTCAGGATAACGAAATTGGCATCTTATTTGAAATACAGATATTTATGAGACATTAAGACCAATTTTCAGACGTAGTTTGTATCAAAGAAAACAAGAAGTATTCTCTGTTTTTACGTTGTTTAACGAAAAATACTAACATCCAATTGTTATTTATAGACGTAACAGGTCTATAAATACCTTTAGGAAAAAAAAAATTTGTTTCCGAATATTGCTGAAAACCGCAGATTTTGTAGGTTATTATTACCCACGGTTTTCGGGACAACTGGGCCTTGAAAAAAAATTTCTCTAAATTCGCAGTGTAATATCTCTAAGACATATAATAATGACTCAGGATAACCAGATTGACATCTGATTTAAAATAGAGATATTTTAGATACCTTAAAACTACTGACTTTCAAGGTTATTATCCACGTTTTTCGAGATAACTGGGCCTTGAAATAAAATGTCTCTAAATTAGCACTGTAATATCTCTAAGACATATAATAATGACTTAGAATAACGAGATTTGCATATGATTTGAAATAAAGATAGTTTGGAGATTTTAAAACATCTTTTCAAACCTTGTCTGTATTAGAGGAAACAATTAGTAATCTCCGTTTTTACGTTGTTTAAAGAGGGATACTAACATCCATTTTTTATTTATAGACGTAACGGGTCTATAGATACCTTTAGCGAAAAAATACCTTTTAATTCCGAGTATCGCTGAAAACCGCTGATTTTAAAGAATATTATCCACGTTTTTGGGACAACTTGGCCTTGAAATAAAATGTCTCTAAATTCGCACTGTAATATCTCTAAGACATATAATAATGACTCAGGATAACGAAATCGGCAGCTGATTTGAAATACAGATATTTATGAGATATTAAGACCAATTTTGAGACCTAATCTGTATCAGAGGAAACAAGAAGTATTCTATGTTTTTACGTTGTTTAAAGAGGAATACTAACATCCAATTGTTATTTATAGAAGTAACGGGTCTATAAATACCTTTAGGAAAAAAAAATTGGTTTCCGAATATCGCTGAAAATCGCAGATTTTGAAGGTTATTATCCACGGTTTTCGGGACAACTGGGCCTATATATAATAATGACTAAGGATAACGAGAATGGCATATGATTTGAAATAAAGATAGTTTAGAGATCTTAAGACCACTTTTCAGACCTTGTCTGTATTACAGGAAACAAGTACTGATCTCTGTTTTTACGTTGTTTAATGAGGGATACTAACATCCAATTGCTATTTATAGACGTAACGGGTCTATAAATACCTTTAGGGGAAAAAATACTTTTTAATTCCGAATATCGCTGAAAACCGCTGATTTTAAAGGTTATTATCCACGGTTTTCGGGACAACTGGACCTTGAAATAAAATGTCTCTAAATTCGCACTGTAAAATCTCTAAGACATATTATTATGACTCAGGATAACGAAATCGGCATCTGATTTGAAATACAGATATTTATGAGACATTTAAACCACTTTTCACACGTAGTCTGTATCAGAGAAAACAAGAAGTATTCTCTGTTTTTACGTTGTTTAATGATGAATACTAACATCCAATTGTTATTTATAGACGTTAAATGTCAATAAATAGTTAAATACCTTTAGGAAAAAAAAGTTTTGTTTCCGAATATTGCTGAAAACCGCAGATTTTGTAGGTTATTTTACCCACGGTTTTCGGGACAACTGGGCCTTGAAAAAAAATGTATCTAAATTCGCAGTGTAATATCTCTAAGACATATAATAATGACTCAGGATAACCAGATTGACATCTGATTTAAAATAGAGATATTTTGGATACCTTAAGACCACTTTTCAAACCTTGTCTGTATTAAAGGAAACAAGTAATAATCTCCGTTTTTACGTTGTTTAAAGAGGGATAATAACATCCAATTGCAATTTATAGACGTAACAGGTCTATAAATACCTTTAGGGGAAAAATACTTTTTAATTTCGAATATCGCTGAAAACCGCTGATTTTAAAGGTTATTATCCTCGGTTTTCGGGACAACTGGGCCTTGAAATAAAATGTCTTTAAATTCGCACTGTAATATCTCTAAGACATATAATAATGACTCAGGATAACGAAATTGGAATCTGATTTGAAATACAGTATTTTTGAAACATTAAGATCACTGAACACTTTTCAAGCCTTTTCTGTTTCAGAGGAAAACAAGAAGAATTCTCTGTTTTTACGTTGTTTAAAGAGAAATACTAACATCCAATTGTTATTTATAGACGTAACGGGTCTATAAATACCTTTAGGAAAAAAATACTTTCGGTTTCCGAATATCGCTTAAAACCGCTGACTTTCAAGGTTATTATCCATGTTTTTCGAGACAACTGGGCCTTGAAATAACATGTCTCTAAATTTGCACTGTAATATCTCTAAGACATATAATAATGACTCAGAATAACGAGAATGACATCTGATTTGAAATAAAGATAGTTTGGAGATCTTAAGACCACTTTTCAGACCTTGTCTGTATTACAAGAAACAAATAGTAATCTTTGTTTTTACGTTGTTTAAAGAGGGATATTAACATCCAATTGTCATTTATAGACGTAACGGGTCTATAAATATCTTTAGGGAAAAAATATTTTTTAATTCTGAATATCGCTGAAAACCGCTGATTTTAAAGGTTATTATCCACGGTTTTTGAGACAACTGGGTCTTGAAATAAAATGTCTCTAAATTCGCACTGTAATATCTGTAAGACATATAATAATGACTCAGGATAACGAAATTGGCATCTTATTTGAAATACAGATATTTATGAGACATTAAGACCAATTTTCAGACGTAGTTTGTATCAAAGAAAACAAGAAGTATTCTCTGTTTTTACGTTGTTTAACGAAAAATACTAACATCCAATTGTTATTTATAGACGTAACAGGTCTATAAATACCTTTAGGAAAAAAAAAATTTGTTTCCGAATATTGCTGAAAACCGCAGATTTTGTAGGTTATTATTACCCACGGTTTTCGGGACAACTGGGCCTTGAAAAAAAATTTCTCTAAATTCGCAGTGTAATATCTCTAAGACATATAATAATGACTCAGGATAACCAGATTGACATCTGATTTAAAATAGAGATATTTTAGATACCTTAAAACTACTGACTTTCAAGGTTATTATCCACGTTTTTCGAGATAACTGGGCCTTGAAATAAAATGTCTCTAAATTAGCACTGTAATATCTCTAAGACATATAATAATGACTTAGAATAACGAGATTTGCATATGATTTGAAATAAAGATAGTTTGGAGATTTTAAAACATCTTTTCAAACCTTGTCTGTATTAGAGGAAACAATTAGTAATCTCCGTTTTTACGTTGTTTAAAGAGGGATACTAACATCCATTTTTTATTTATAGACGTAACGGGTCTATAGATACCTTTAGCGAAAAAATACCTTTTAATTCCGAGTATCGCTGAAAACCGCTGATTTTAAAGAATATTATCCACGTTTTTGGGACAACTTGGCCTTGAAATAAAATGTCTCTAAATTCGCACTGTAATATCTCTAAGACATATAATAATGACTCAGGATAACGAAATCGGCAGCTGATTTGAAATACAGATATTTATGAGATATTAAGACCAATTTTGAGACCTAATCTGTATCAGAGGAAACAAGAAGTATTCTATGTTTTTACGTTGTTTAAAGAGGAATACTAACATCCAATTGTTATTTATAGAAGTAACGGGTCTATAAATACCTTTAGGAAAAAAAAATTGGTTTCCGAATATCGCTGAAAATCGCAGATTTTGAAGGTTATTATCCACGGTTTTCGGGACAACTGGGCCTATATATAATAATGACTAAGGATAACGAGAATGGCATATGATTTGAAATAAAGATAGTTTAGAGATCTTAAGACCACTTTTCAGACCTTGTCTGTATTACAGGAAACAAGTACTGATCTCTGTTTTTACGTTGTTTAATGAGGGATACTAACATCCAATTGCTATTTATAGACGTAACGGGTCTATAAATACCTTTAGGGGAAAAAATACTTTTTAATTCCGAATATCGCTGAAAACCGCTGATTTTAAAGGTTATTATCCACGGTTTTCGGGACAACTGGACCTTGAAATAAAATGTCTCTAAATTCGCACTGTAAAATCTCTAAGACATATTATTATGACTCAGGATAACGAAATCGGCATCTGATTTGAAATACAGATATTTATGAGACATTTAAACCACTTTTCACACGTAGTCTGTATCAGAGAAAACAAGAAGTATTCTCTGTTTTTACGTTGTTTAATGATGAATACTAACATCCAATTGTTATTTATAGACGTTAAATGTCAATAAATAGTTAAATACCTTTAGGAAAAAAAAGTTTTGTTTCCGAATATTGCTGAAAACCGCAGATTTTGTAGGTTATTTTACCCACGGTTTTCGGGACAACTGGGCCTTGAAAAAAAATGTATCTAAATTCGCAGTGTAATATCTCTAAGACATATAATAATGACTCAGGATAACCAGATTGACATCTGATTTAAAATAGAGATATTTTGGATACCTTAAGACCACTTTTCAAACCTTGTCTGTATTAAAGGAAACAAGTAATAATCTCCGTTTTTACGTTGTTTAAAGAGGGATAATAACATCCAATTGCAATTTATAGACGTAACAGGTCTATAAATACCTTTAGGGGAAAAATACTTTTTAATTTCGAATATCGCTGAAAACCGCTGATTTTAAAGGTTATTATCCTCGGTTTTCGGGACAACTGGGCCTTGAAATAAAATGTCTTTAAATTCGCACTGTAATATCTCTAAGACATATAATAATGACTCAGGATAACGAAATTGGAATCTGATTTGAAATACAGTATTTTTGAAACATTAAGATCACTGAACACTTTTCAAGCCTTTTCTGTTTCAGAGGAAAACAAGAAGAATTCTCTGTTTTTACGTTATTTAAAGAGAAATACTAACATCCAATTGTTATTTATAGACGTAACGGGTCTATAAATACCTTTAGGAAAAAAATACTTTCGGTTTCCGAATATCGCTTAAAACCGCTGACTTTCAAGGTTATTATCCATGTTTTTCGAGACAACTGGGCCTTGAAATAACATGTCTCTAAATTTGCACTGTAATATCTCTAAGACATATAATAATGACTCAGAATAACGAGAATGACATCTGATTTGAAATAAAGATAGTTTGGAGATCTTAAGACCACTTTTCAGACCTTGTCTGTATTACAAGAAACAAATAGTAATCTTTGTTTTTACGTTGTTTAAAGAGGGATATTAACATCCAATTGTCATTTATAGACGTAACGGGTCTATAAATATCTTTAGGAAAAAAATATTTTTTAATTCTGAATATCGCTGAAAACCGCTGATTTTAAAGGTTATTATCCACGGTTTTTGAGACAACTGGGTCTTGAAATAAAATGTCTCTAAATTCGCACTGTAATATCTGTAAGACATATAATAATGACTCAGGATAACGAAATTGGCATCTTATTTGAAATACAGATATTTATGAGACATTAAGACCAATTTTCAGACGTAGTCTGTATCAAAGAAAACAAGAAGTATTCTCTGTTTTTACGTTGTTTAACGAAAAATACTAACATCCAATTGTTATTTATAGACGTAACAGGTCTATAAATACCTTTAGGAAAAAAAAAATTTGTTTCCGAATATTGCTGAAAACCGCAGATTTTGTAGGTTATTATTACCCACGGTTTTCGGGACAACTGGGCCTTGAAAAAAAATTTCTCTAAATTCGCAGTGTAATATCTCTAAGACATATAATAATGACTCAGGATAACCAGATTGACATCTGATTTAAAATAGAGATATTTTAGATACCTTAAAACTACTGACTTTCAAGGTTATTATCCACGTTTTTCGAGACAACTGGGCCTTGAAATATCATGTCTCTAAATTTGCACTGTAATATCTCTAAGACATATAATAATGACTCAGAATAACGAGAATGACATCTTATTTGAAATAAAGATAGTTTGGAAATCTTAAGACCACTTTTCAGACCTTGTCTGTATTACAGGAAACAAGTAGTAATCTCTGTTTTTACGTTGTTTAAAGAGTGATATTAACATCCAATTGACATTTATAGACGTAACGGGTCTATAAATAACTTTAGGGAAAAAATATTTTTTAATTTCAAATATCGCTATAAACCGCTGATTTTAAAGGTTATTATCCACGGTTTTTGAGACAACTGAGCCTTGAAATAAAATGTCTCTAAATTCGCACTGTAATATCTGTAAGACATATAATAATAACTCAAGATAACGAAATTGGCATCTGATTTGAAATACAGATATTTATGAGAAATTAAGACCACTTTTCAGACGTAGTCTGTATCAGAGAAAACAAGAAGTATTCTCTGTTTTTTAATGAGGAATACTAACATCCAAATGTTATTTATAGACGTAACAGTTCTATAAATACCTTTAGGAACAAAAAAAATTTGTTTCCGAATATTGCTGAAAACCGCAGGTTTTGTAGGTTATTACCCACGGTTTTCGAGACAACTAGGCCTTGAAAAAAAATTTCTCTAAATTCGACGTGTAATATCTCTAAGACATACAATAATGACTTAGGATAACCAGATTTGCATCTGATTTAAAATAGAAATATTTTGGATACCTTAAGACCACTTTTCAAACCTTATCTGTATTAGAGGAAACAAGTAATAATCTCCGTTTTTACGTTGTTTAAAGAGGGATACTAACATTTAATTGCTATTTATATACGTAACGGGTCTAAAAATACCTTTAGGGAAAAAACACTTTTTATTTCCGAATATCGCTGAAAACCGCTGATTTTAAAGGTTATTATCTACGGTTTTCGGGACAACTGGGCCTTGAAATAAAATGTCTCTAATTCACACTGTAATATCTCTAAGACATATAATAATGACTCTGGATAACGAAACTAACATCTGATTTGAAATACAGTATTTTAGAAACATTAAGACCACTTTTCTATCCTTTTCTGTATCAGAGGAAACAAGAAGAATTCTCTGTTTTTACGTTGTTTAAAGAGGAATACTAACATCCAATTGTTATTTATAGACGTAACGGGACTATAAATACCTTTAGGAAAAAAATACTTTTAGTTTCCGAATATCGCTGAAATCCGCTGACTTTCAAGGTTATTATCCACGTTTTTCGAGACAACTGGGCCTTGAAATATCTTGTCTCTAAATTTGCACTGTAATATCTCTAAGATATATAATAATGACTCAGAATAACGAGAATGACATCTTATTTGAAATAAATATAGTTTGGAGATCTTAAGACCACTTTTCAGACCTTGTCTGTATTAAAGGAAACAAGTAGTAATCTCTGTTTTTACGTTGTTTAAAGAGTGATATTAACATCCAATTGACATTTATAGACGTAACGGGTCTATAAATACCTTTAGGGAAAAAAATATTTTTTAATTTCAAATATCGCTATAAACCGCTGATTTTAAAGGTTATTATCCACGGTTTTTGAGTCAACTGTGCCTTGAAATAAAATGTCTCTAAATTCGCACTGTAATATCTGTAAGACATATAATAATAACTCAGGATAACGAAATTGGCATCTGATTTGAAATACATATATTTATGAGAAATTAAGACCACTTTTCAGACGTAGTCTGTATCAGAGAAAACAAGAAGTATTCTCTGTTTTTATGATTTTTAATGAGGAATACTAACATCCAAATGTTATTTATAGACGTAACAGTTATATAAATACCTTTAGGAACAAAAAAAATTTGTTTCCGAATATTGCTGAAAACCGCAGGTTTTGTAGGTTATTACCCACGGTTTTCGAGACAACTAGGCCTTGAAAAAAAATGTCTCTAAACTCGACGTGTAATATCTCTAAGACATACAATAATGACTTAGGATAACCAGATTTACATCTGATTTAAAATAGAAATATTTTGGATACCTTAAGACCACTTTTCAAACCTTATCTGTATTAGAGGAAACAAGTAATAATCTCCGTTTTTACGTTGTTTAAAGAGGGATACTAACATCCAATTGCTATTTATATACGTAACGGATCTAAAAATACCTTTAGGGAAAAAACACTTTTTATTTCCGAATATCGCTGAAAACCGCAGATTTTAAAGGTTATTATCTACGGTTTTCGGGACAACTGGGCCTTGAAATAAAATGTCTCTAATTCACATTGTAATATCTCTAAGACATATAATAATGATTCAGGATAACGAAACTGGCATCTGATTTGAAATACAGTATTTTAGAAACATTAAGACCACTTTTCTGACCTTTTCTGTATCAGAGTAAACAAGAAGAATTCTCTGTTTTTACGTTGTTTAAAGAGGAATAATAACATCCAATTGTGATTTATAGACGTAAAGGGTCTATAAAAACCTTTAGGAAAAAAATACTTTTAGTTTCCGAATATCGCTGAAAACCGCTGACTTTCAAGGTTATTATCCACGTTTTTCGAGACAACTGGGCCTTGAAATATCATGTCTCTAAATTTGCACTGTAATATCTCTAAGACATATAATAATGACTCAGAATAACGAGAATGGCATCTGATTTGAAATAAAGATAGTTTGGAGATCTTAAGACCACTTTTCAGACCTTGTCTGTATTACAGGAAACAAGTAGTAATCTCTGTTTTTACGTTGTTTAAAGAGTGATATTAACATCCAATTGACATTTACAGACGTAACGGGTCTATAAATACCTTTAGGGAAAAAATATTTTTTAATTTCAAATATCGCTATAAACCGCTGATTTTAAAGGTTATTATCCACGGTTTTTGAGACAACTGGGCCTTGAAATAAAATGTCTCTAAATTCGCACTGTAATATCTGTAAGACATATAATAATGACTCAGGATAACGAAATTGGCATCTTATTTGAAATACAGATATTTATGAGACATTAAGACCAATTTTCAGATGTAGTCTGTATCAAAGAAAACAAGAAGTATTCTCTGTTTTTACGTTGTTTAACGAAAAATACTAACATCCAATTGTTATTTATAGACGTAACAGGTCTATAAATACCTTTAGGAAAAAAAAAATTTGTTTCCGAATATTGTTGAAAACCGCAGATTTTGTAGGTTATAACCCACGGTTTTCGGGACAACTGGGTCTTGAAAAAAAATGTCTCTAAATTCTACGTGTAATATCTCTAAGACATATAATAATGACTGAGGATAACCAGATTGGCATCTGATTTAAAATAGAGATATTTTGGATACCTTAAGAACACTTTTCAAACCTTGTCTGTATTAGAGGAAATAAGTAATAATCTCCGTTTTTACGTTGTTTAAAGAGGGATACTTACATCCAATTGCTATTTATAGACGTAACGGGTCTATAAATACCTTTAGGGGAAAAATACTTTTTAATTCCGAATATCGCTGAAAACCGCTGATTTTAAAGGTTATTATCCATGGTTTTTGGGACAACTGGGCCTTGAAATAAAATATCTCTAAATTCGCACTGTAATATCTCTAAGACATATAATAATGACCCAGGATAACGAAATCGGCATTTGATTTGAAATAAATATAGTTTAGACTAAAGACACCCCTTATATCATTTGTAAATTATAAGAGTTCGAATTTGTTTTCTCCTCATGTGGATAAACACAAATTCTCATTTGTGACAGAGCGATCCGTCGCAAACTTGCAACTGGTCAAGTCCTACTCACAAAGGGCAAGTGAGAGGCAAGTGGGGGACAAATGGAGCACCCACTTGTCTTGCTACTTGTTCTTTGTGAGAGGGAGTTGACCCGTCGCAAGCTTGCGACGGGTCGCCCCGTCGCAAGCAAGACTTATTGGTGGATAAATACAAAAGGAGTAAATTTGTTGCAAAAAAAATTAGTTACTCTCTCTGTTCTAATTTTTTTTTTTATTATCAAAGGTAAACAAATGATTAAGACAGAAGGAGTATCTATTATATGATACGTCTTATATACATAATAATAATAATCATTATTAAGACTCCACCTCACATTCAATTTAGTGTAAGAAAACTCATTTGTCGAAACATTTATGTCCCAAATTCTTGAAATGTGAAGTAAATACCTGTGGTAAATAAGATGATCAACTAATATACTCCGTGCTGGATTTGGAAACCGAATGTTTCTCCAAAAGTAAATTTTTTTCTTTGGAAAAGTTGTGTTGATGGCCTTCCTACTAAAAGCAGGCTGTTAAGAAATCATATAGTTGTCCCATCTCATTGTGTCTTGTGAAATCACCCTATCGAAGACAAAGATCATTTCTTTTTCAATTGTCCATTGATTATATCGGTTATTCAAGATAGGAACATCATTAGCTTTAAAAATTTCTTGGCAGTATATGATAATATATATAGTCAAAGTTTTATAATGAAACTTAATTTTCTTAGAAACTTAATTCCAAAAGATGATTTCATTAAAATTGTATTTATGTGGTGGAATGCATGGTTCTACAGAAATGACATTATTTTTAATAATGTTCATATCAATATTAGCAGGCTTAATCTATTATACAGTAATAGCATTAAGGTTTGGAATGAAACTAGACATAAAGATCTCAACAATCCTGATAAAGACGAATCAGCAAGAAACATTGTTAGTAAGCAAGGAATTTGGTGGGAGAAACCTAAAAATGGTTTCCTAAAATTAAATTTCGACGGATCAAAAATAGATGGGAATAAAGTTTCTCTAGGATATTGTATAAGAGATCATACTGGTAAAATCGTTTTGCTAGGAGCCAAAAGTTGCGGATCTAATAGTATTCTTATTGCAGAAACCCTCGAGCTAAAAGAAGGCATTTTAGCCGCTAAACACTTAGGAATCTTAAAGTTAATTGTTGAAGGTGATAATTTATGTGTCATTAATTCAATTCGTAGTAATTAGCAAATTCCTTGGGAAATTTCTAGTATTATCAAGGATGTGCAATTAGATCTTCATTATTTCGATGAAGTGATAATTAAACATTGCTTTCGTGAGGCCAACAAAGTTGCTGACTTTATGGCTTCTATTTGACATTCGTGTCCAACTCTTTCGAGTTGGTTTGAAAGCCGATGGCTTTAACTTACCTTACTCATTCGAAAGGATGAGATAGGTTGGTCCTCTCTTAGAAGATTAATCTAGTTTCCTTACCATATCAAAAAAAAAAAAAATCTAATATACTCCGTAGTTGAGTCAAATTAACAAGCAAGTAAAGTAGTGAATTAATGAATAAGAGGGAGTATTTTGTAGCTCATAGTAGTAGAGATTGGCAATTGGAAGTGTCCATACTCCAAAGTCCAAAATGAAAAACAGTAAGTCTTGCTTAAGACGGGTCAGATCTTACAACGGGTATTTTGTGAGAGGAAATGGGTAGAGGGGACAAGGTGGGCTCCCCCCATGTGCTCTCCACTCACCCTTGATGGGTATTTTGTGAGAGAATATGGTATCCGCCTTAAGCTTAAGACGGATATCTCGGTCTGAAATAAGAATTTGTGAATGAAAAATAATTTGAGAGACAGAATGAGGAATTGTTGGGAAAGTGAAGAAGGGTGGGTCTAAACAAGCTTTCTTGATTTGACGAGACAACCTCACGGTAGTCTCCCCTATTTGTCCCACATATCTTCTATCTATCTACCTCTTTTATTATGTTTTCATAACTACTTTGTTAAATGTACAAAAAAAAACTACTTTGTTAAAAATGTTGATAATACAAGCGGAAAGACAAAATAAGCAACTACTTACCTGAGTTTCATAGATCGAGTTTCATAAATCGAGTTTGCCCATGTTCTGTTGGATTTAAAGTCACCTTCATTAAGCTTAATTAAGATTCTATAAATTTAGTTCAAAAAAGTTTTGCAAAATTAAATTTATTTCACTTCTGATCCTACAAGTTTATAAAATGTCAGATCTTATAAGTTCATTTCAGAAAAGTTCAGCAAAATAAAGTTCATTTCATAAAATAAAGTTCAAAGACTTTTACTTAATAACTTATACATAGTATTAATTTATTTATGTTAGACTTGTTAACAACTTACTACTAATCTAAATTAACATGATTTATAAAATAAGACGATCCGCTTTTAATTTATATATACATGAAATAAGTTATTCATTTAAGCTAATATATGAGTTATCTTTTTATATATAATTAATATAATTTACGTTTTTTATTGTTAAATTAATTAGTTACATATCATACATAATTAAGTTATATACCATACATTAATATATGCAATTACGTTAGATTGATGATCATTTTTAAGTAATGAAAATTAAGACCCATATAAATTATCCTAGAATTTTGTAAATAACACCAATACAACGATATCTTGGGAAACTGACGGTTTTTCTGACGGAAAAAAAAATTCCGTCAGTCATTTTTTATGACTGACGGAATACTGACGGAAAAATAAAACTAACGGATTATCCGTCAGTGAAAAATGGCGCGTTGACTAAGTCAAAGGCGGCAAAATTCACTTACGGGTACTGACGGAAATTCCGTCAGTAAAAACTGATACTGACGGAAAATCCGTCAGTAATTTTCCATTATACTGACGGAATTTCCGTCAGTATACACTAATAATGCAGTCAAAAGTGACACAGTCAAACATAGGTTCTGACGGAAATTCCGTCAGAAACGTCTTCGAAATCTCGGGAACCTGACGGAATTTCCGTCAGTAATGCAAGTCAATCTTGACTTTCCTGACGGAAATTCCGTCAGTAAGTCAAGTCAATCTTGACTTTACTGACGAAATTTCCGTCAGTACTGTCAAGCCAATCTTGACTTTCCAATCGAATTGACTGACGAAACTTCGGTCAGGAAGCCGTCAGGAGCACAATTACTGACGGAATTTCCGTCAGAAGTCGTTTTTTCGTTACCAATTGAAGTAACGCGCTTTCCTGACGGAAATTCCGTCAGTAATGGAAATTACTGACGGATTTCTGGTGTTACTGACGGATTTTGTCCGTCAGTTTCCCGAGTTCGTTTTGTAGTGCACTAATCTTTGGGTTAGATGTACAACTATATTTATTAGGATTTATATTTGACAAGGAAGATGGAGATGAAGAAGAAAAATCTAAGAAATTTGATAAAATGACAATAGATTATTAAAAAAAAGATGTAATATGTGAATAACATAATGTATATAAGAAGAAACTTTTATCATCTTATTTTCTATTTGTTATATATACTTTTATTGCCAATAATATCTTTAAAAAGTTAAGATAATAATAATAATAAAGTTAAGTTAAATTAATTTAAGTTAAAGTTCATATCTTATAAGTTAAGTTCAGAAAAAAATTGCCTTCTATAAGTTCAGTTAAGAAAAGTTCAGATCCTATAGATTCTGTTCAGAAAAATTCAGCAAAATTAAGTTCAGTTCAGATCTTATAAGTTCAAAAGGTTTAGATCTTATAAATTCAATTAAGAAAAGTTCAGATCATATAAATTTAGTTCAGAAAGATCCTATAAATTCAATTTAGAAAAATTCAGCAAAATTAAGTTCAGTTCAGATCTTATAAGTTCAAAAGGTTTAGATCTTATAAATTCAATTAAGAAAAGTTCAGATCATATAAATTTAGTTCAGAAAAATTCAGCAAAATTATGTTTCAAAAGGACATGACATTTACCCTAAAAACACAAAATCGGGTAACTTATCGAATCTTATCACTTCTTCACACACATATCCACCAGCATATGTCATCTAGTGTAGATTTTCAAGATTTGAGTTCAAACCTCATCGACATCATATTCACCTTTATTGCTCCTCTACACCAAAAAAAACATATATTTCCATTAATTCTTGCACATTAGAATTTGAAAACATCATCTCTATTACACTATATCTCGCTATTTATTAGAATAGCATATTCTTTCAATTTCTTATCCCATTCATACGAGATACTAAAGTATAAGTTACACAAACATTTATACGAAAACGTGTCATTGTAACTTGTAAGTATATTCAGATCATCAAACCTACTATATATGCGAATTAATCTGAAATAAAATGGACATGTATACTAGTTTGGGTATGGCATAATTTGGACAATGTTGGCCTACAAGGTGATAAATTGTTAAGAGCAGTGAAGACTTGATAAAATACAAGTTATTAAATAGATGTTCCCACATTTCTCTCATTCTCGTATTTTCCACTCTTTTGTCTTTTGGGATGTTTAGCTTATTATTATTATTAAGTCCGAGCCCATGCATGATGCACCCCACGATTTCCTTTAATGCAGATTGAAATGCAACACTACTTCTCATAAGCAAAGGCCCCACTCTTTGCACATTGCTTGCACTCTTCGCCCCAACTTCTCATTTCACAGCTGCCTTATAAAGCCCAAAACATTACAACCAAGTCCCTTGTAAAATATAATACGCGCTATGTCCCGATCAATAGTTTACACTTTTTCTTTTTAGGTGTTTCATTCAATAATTTACACTTTTTTATTTTAAAAATGTTTTACTCTCTACTTTATCTTTTAGGGTGTGTTTGGATAGGAAAAATAAAAGGAAAGAGAAGGGAGGGAAAAGGATAGTTCAAAGTATGCGGAAGATCACTACCGTAATGGCTCGTTATATGGTTAATACCAATGTTGTTAGATTGTCAGTTACAATCAATCAGGTTAAATGAAATTGATTCAGAATGAAAACGTCGTCGATATATAGTTATAAAAACAACGTCGATATTTTACAATCCGGTTTCACAATCGGTTAAATTTCATGTAGGGTCCGAATGGTAAGTGAATGAGAATAAACATATGATATTTTAATCGATTGGGAGAGAATGTAAAAAAGGTGAAAAACAAGAGGTATATGGTATTCCTCAATTATACCTAGCATTGGTACAGAATAGAATACATGTAGCTAGGAACAATGACAAACCTGGGGTGCGCACAACACCGCACGTGCGCACCCTTAGATTTTGGGATTTTTTTTTTCAATATACTGACAAAACAAGTATGTATACAATTTGCGTCTGATAATGGTCACTTAAACTAATTCGGTTTAGTGGTTAAGGATTGTGGCTCTCATAGAAGAGGCACAAATTTCATCTCATAAGAAGAGGCTCTTTAAAATTTCAAGTTCTCAAATTTATCATTTAGATTGTTACTTTCATCCCTCTTTATTTCGACAACTGACTTTAAAATGCCAAATTCTCAAATTTGTAATTTAGATTGTTAATTTTAAGTTTACTTTGAAAAATTAGATATATCAATTCAATAAACTTGCTTGGGTTGGCTCGAAGCTATGACATCGAGCACTTTTGCCTTGTTTGAGCCAGTGGGTTGTGATTGAGCTTGTATTTTGTTTTCTACGACTTGGTTGTCAATTTGTGTTATGAATATTGATAACTTGATAGTTCCACTCATATCATTAGAAAGGTCTTCTTGTTTAAGTTAGTGATAACGTGAAATCTTGTCGAATGTCATAAAATTTTATTTAGTAGTTTTTATTTTTTTGATGTTGTGTTGAATTGTAACGACGACCGGAAATTATAACTGTCAATCATTTTGCTATTACTTGCAATTTTCTTTTCAAAATTTTGAAAGTGTAAACTCCCATTTATAAAGTTTTGGATTGGCCACCGGGTAGGAATGAAAGCTGCAAAACAGTAGAAAATATGGTACAAAGTTTAAACGACAACTGATAATCATGGAAGCAAATAAGTGTCAAACGAAAGATTCAAAAAGAAATGACCCACAGCCCACAGGGCACAGGCAGATCAAGATACTGAAAAGCTACACAGTATAAGTATAAGTGTAAGTGCATCCAACCATAATAATAAAATATTAAATACTTGTATTATTAAATTTCAGGAATGCAGATCCAACGGTTTGTAATTTGTTGATCATGACCCGTCGGATCACTGAGAAAGCCATGTGAAGAATTCCGTATAGAATACTCATATCTGATAATAATATTGTGTTATGTTACATAAGGAATAAGATCAAGTATTTATAATACTTTTAAGTCTTTAACCCTAGTTCTAACTTATTTTATAGATAATAATCTATCATATTATATGGTATCATATTCGTTCTACAAATATAACATATCACTTACGGAGTATTTCCCTAATAGTATCTCACGTGTATAAAAGAGAATAAAGTGAAACTAAGGCGTTTTTGACTAATGAAGCGAATTCCAACATAAGCATGTTTGCATGATTTCACACTTGACACCCGTTATATGAATAAAATTCCAAATCATGGAACTACTCGTAGCAAATTAAATGGATTAAAACATTGGACGACCTTATTAATGTGGGAATAAGGCATTGTTGTTGCTAATTATTTAAACCTGATATATTTAACTGAATATATCACCATTCACCACAAGGGCGATCTACTAGAATTCAACCATACTCAAATGTCAAGGTTGTCTTATGTATATAGCACTATTAAAAATTGATGTTTTAAGCCAAAATTTATACACAAATTCTTATTTCAGATCGAGCTATCCGTCTTAAGCTTAAGACGGATACCATATTCTCTCACAAAATACCCATCAAGGGTGAGTGGAGAGCACATGGGGGGAGCCCACCTTGTCCCCTCTACCCATTTCCTCTCACAAAATACCCGTTGTAAGATCCGACTCGTCTTAAGCAAGACCTACTGAAATTTATAAGAGACTTCATTATACTTGCAACTTATCATATTAGATTACCCCTCAAACAAAACAAAAAAACCTATTTATTAGAATAAATTCAAGTATAATAAATAGGACTAGTAATAAATTTACCTCAATGGTGCTAATAAATTGGAACACCACCTCGCAGTGGCGGAGCCATAATTTGAAATTAGGGGGGCGAACCACTAATTTTATAATAAGGTACATTTAAAAAAGTTCAAAAATTTTAACTAAAACTTCAAAATTTTCATCCGCCAAGGGGGGCGACCGCCCCCCCCCCCCCCCCCCCCCCCCCCCCCCCCCCCCCACCCCTAGATCCACCACTGCAACCTCGTGTTCGACTCTGTCAAATTTTAGAGAAAAGTACAAGCAATTAACAAAGACCCTTAAAATTGCTTTCTTGTGAGACAAATGGGGAAATAAATTTCAACAAAAAAGAGTATATTGACAGCAAAGTCACATAAATAATACTCCCTCCGACTCGTAATTCATAAATACCTTTTTATTTTTCGCTATTTGGCCGATTATCTTTGAATTAGTTTTTAATATCTCACTTGCATTTCATCTCAACCATAAATTCACTTCACTTCGCTCACATACATCATTATAGTTTGTGGTTCATATTGCTTACTCTGGCGATTGTAAGATTTGAACACAAGGGATGCAAAAAATTAACAATAAATACGGTGATGGGACTAAAATTCAAACAGAAAAAATTCGTGAGGTTAAAGTAAAGCACTTAATTAAAATAAAACTTGATCCAAAATTGCGTAGACGATACAAATAAAATAAAGGGTTATTCTACGTAGTAATCATGTATTTTTTCAAATTCTAGATGGTAATCCCCTTCTTTCTCAAACTCACATGGTTACCCATATAAGCTAAAATGTGTTCTAAGTTTCTATTGGATTGGTTTGTAGCTTAAAATTAAAGTAGGTTTAAAAAAGGAGTTGGCAAATCAAGGTACGATGTATTGTAGCCGCCATTGGAGATGCTCTTAGGTCGTCGATTCGTTGGTTAACTTCCCTTAAATAATCGAAAGATATTAAACCATTCAACAATTTTATGTTAAAAAGTAAAAAAACAATAATCTATATTGAGCTTATAGCTTAGCCATTTAGCGGCTTTGCTCCAAATTCATTTCTTTGCATTTATATTCATATACATGTTTTTAACATCGTTGAACATTAAAAGTTTTCCAAGAAAGAAAAACTTACATGAACCCTTTTCTTATACTTTCACTTAAACCCATTTTCATATGATTCTCTTATTCTATCAGTTACTCACTCCGCCGCAGTCATTTGTTTACCTATTTCATTTAAGGTGTCTTATTTATCTATTTACCTTTTGTTGAGTCCTCCGCAGCGGGCTTATAGAATTAGGTGCATGAGACCGGGCCACAAGCAAGTGAGGTTCCATCCTAAAACCAATTGGTGATAGGAGGAGTAGCCTACTTACTTATAAGCTAGTCCCTTCACTATTATTCTACCAATGTGGGATGAATGCCCCTCACACACATATTGGAAGAGACCTCAACAATCTCCCCCTTTCACATGTGTGTGTGTGCTGAAACTCCCCCTCACTTGGCGCTACTCCGCACCCGATGCAACCCCGCACCGGGCCGACCATGCTACTCCGCACGATGCTACTCCGCATCTCTGGTCAACCAAGGGTGAGAGCCCAGCTGTGGTGCTACTCCGCAACCACGACGCTACTCTGCGTCATCTCGAGCACCATCACCACATCGCACCTTGCTGTCCCAAGCCGAACCGTCGGCTCTGATACCATTTGTTGAGTCCTCCGCAGCGGGCTTATAGAATTAGGTGCATGAGACAAGCCCACAAGCAAGTGAGGTTCCATCCTAAAACCAATTGGTGATAAGAGGAGTAGCCCACTTACTTATAAGCTAGTCCCTTCACTATTATTCTACCAATGTGGGATGGATGCCCCTCACACACATATGGGAAGAGACCTCAACACCTTTTCATATATATTGCAAAGTTTTCATATAGATAAATTAACCATTAAATAACATTATTATCCATTTATCATCCAAGTATTACAATAACAAATTGTCTCTTTTACACTCATTAGGCTAAGATTATCCATAATCTCAAGTTGAGTCTTAGCTCTATGATTTTTACAAGTCTTGTGCTCAATTTGTAATAAAGTGCATAGTTTTTTTTTCTTACCATCCCCAAGCAGAGGTCACGCTAATTAGGCCGCGACCCGATTTTAATCTTAATATCACTTTATTTATCTTGACCTACTTTCACCCTTGTAGACAACAAAATTTTATATTTTGGTATCTATTTATTATATAGTATATTTAGTATTTAGGAGATAATTATCAAAAAAATTGTGATAATATCTTAAGATACTATAGAATATTATTATATATTTACTTGCCCTCTAAGCTAGCTAACTATAAATACATATCTCCTGGCTAGGGTTTAGAAGAGAGCAGATGGATTAAGTCAAAAGACCCCATCCTCCTACTAACAAATTGTAGGCAAGATGGAATAAGTCACAAAAAAGACCTCATAATCTCCCTACGGGATTAAGTCGATAAGACCCTCGTAGTACTATCAAAACCCTAGCCCTTATGATGGAATCAAGAGATCTACGAAAGTTGTAACCTTCAATCTTTCAGTTATAAAATTAATTCTTGTTTTCCATATTAATATTTTTGTTCTGAAATTTTATGGTTTACAAATTTTGTAGACACCAAAATTTTATATTTTGGTATCTATACTATTTAGTATTTAGGAGATAATTATCAAAAAGATTGTGATAATATCTTAAGATACTATAGAATATCCTAAGAAGAAAGTCACGACCTAGGTCATCAACCCAATCATTTTCCACTCATAACATTCCTAATAATTTCTCATATTCTCTACCCCACTTTTCTCTCTTATTTTTACAATTATTTTTCCTAACAATTATTATTTTTTTTATTACTCAACCAATAAAAAATGCACACCTAGAAGGTCACAAGGTGGTCAATTTTGTTCAAAAATGGTCACAAATTGACCTTTTGATGGAGAAGGTCACAAAATTAACCAAGTAAGGTCACCATAATACTTGCTTAATTATGTCATTAACATGACCAAGAAAGGTCATGACCTAACAATTGACCTTGCTTGGGCTTGGTCTAAGTCTTAAGTTGGGTCATGAAAGTCCAAGACCCAACTTGAAAGTTAATTCGGTGAATAGTGTTATGCATGTGTGAAAAGTAGATCAAAGGGATCCCATGTGTGAAAAGTATATCAATGTGGAATAAATAAATTCAAAGAGTTTGAGTCAAGTCTTAAATATAAAATAATAATAATGGGAAATTTTAAGTTGTATCCCTGAATTTTTCGGTTTTCTTGTTCTACCTTTTCTTTTTAGATATTTTACAGTGTATCCCTAAATTTCTTACTTATTTCTCTATCACGGTCTCGTTTAACTCTCGAATAACTTAATTTATCATTATCAAACAACCATACATTAACCTTTATTCAGACTCATTAATGTTGTATCACCATCCTATATTAGAAACATTACAAATCACTTTTAATAAGCACATACTACTATGAAAAACATCATTTATGATTCATGATATGATAATGGAGATTTGATGAATTTTTAGTTAGATTCATAAAATATTTGGTGGGTTAATGTCTAATTCGGCGAACTAATAAATAAATGAGTAGGCTATCGAGTAATTGGAAAGGTAAATACACGATTTAATAAGTCAATTAAGAAAATAAGTTAGAAAATACAATAAATAAGGTCATGGTTAAACTAATACATAGAGTTTAGAGGTACACTATAAATATTAAAAAATATAGGGGTACAACATAGAAATGCGAGAAACTCGAGGGTACACCATAAAATATTCCATAATAATATCACTTTTATTGAGACTTATATTAAATATGTGGATAAACATAGTCTAAATATTTGTGTCAATAATAATAATAATAAATAAATGACCGAGACGCATAAATTGTACTTTTAGAGGATACATAATACATTACTCTCATTAATATTTAAAAGCATACACATATTTTTTTTAGCACAAATACTTATTTTAGACGGGTCAAATACATATAAAAGCATCCCATTTGTTGCCTACGAAAAGCTAAAGTTATATTTTTATTTCCACTACTTACGCCACGTTCTTTTGAGCTGAATTTTGCCGAACTGACTTATAAGAGCTAAACTTTTCTGAATTGAACTTATACTCTTATAAGAGCTGAACTGAACTGAATTGAACTTATAAGACCGGAACTGAACTGAACTAACTTATAAGCGCTGAATTTTTCTGAATAGAACTTATATGAGCTAAAAATTTTCTAAACATACCTTATATGATCTGAATTTAACTTCAATTAATTTATCATATAATTATTATTATTATTATTATTATTATTATTATTATTATTATTATTATTATTATTATTATTATTATTATTATTATTATTATTATATTTACTTTTTAAAAATATTATTAACAAGAAAATGATGGTGTAAAATATAAAATAAGATAATAAAATTTTCTCTTTATACACATTATGTTATTCACTTATTAAATCCTTTTTTAATCATCTATTTACATTTTATCCTTATCCTTATCCTCATTTTTTTCTTTTTTTTATCTCCATCTTCCTTGTCAAATACTTATCCTAATAAATATAGTTGTACATATAACCCAAAGATTAGTGTAATTTACAAAGTTTTAGAGTGATTAATATGAGTCTTCATTTTCATAACTATAAAATGATCATCAATTTAACTTAAAGACATAAATTAATTAATGGTATATAAATATTTAATTTAACAATAAAAAAACGTGAAACAGTCTAATATATGAAAAGACAACTCATGTAATAGCATTAAATGAATAAGTAATTTTATACAGTATATAAAAGTGGATGGATCGTCTTATTTTATAAAACATGTTAATTTTAATTAATAAGTTATTAACAAGTTTAACATAAATAATTTAATATAAGTTAGGTTAAAGTTTCTGAAGTGAACTTAATTTTGCTGAAGTTATATGATTAGAACTGGATTGAACTGAACTTAATTTTGGTGAACTTTTCTATACTGAATTTATAGAAGTGAACTGAATTTTATGGGGTAACTTTACGTCCAAAAGTAACATGACATTAGTAGTATTTAAGCTGTCTAAAACTTTAGACGGATAATATAAGTCTTAAGCCTATCCGTGTTAAGCAAGAGTTACTATTGATTTAGTATAACCGCAGCATTGCATGGCTGAAAATGGTGGGAAGTGGCAGTGATAAGATCAAAGCAGTCAGAAAATAATTAGCAAGTGAAAATAGGGAATTGAAGAAGGTGAAATGAATCGAAAATGTATTGCTGCAGAATGAGACCCATGAAAGGTCAGATCATGGGGTCTCCATCATATCTTCCTGTTTTCATATCCCCCACTCTTCTCTACTCTTTCAGTTTTCTTCATGTCTTGTCTTGTCATTTCACTTCTCTTCCATCTTTTCCATCTCTTCATTTTTGTCTTTTCTTTTTTCCTTATTTATGTCATCTTCAGGGAATAATATCAATCTTCTTCATCTTCTACCTAATTGTTCCTTCATAATTTGATTCCTCTTTCATGCATTGCTATTTCTTTAACACAAATGTGTCATGCATGTGCATATAATTTCACCTCTTATCCTGGTGTCACTTAACCGGTGAACGACTCGTCTTTAAATAACGACTTGCTATTGGTTAAAATGATTACAAGGATAAAACTGTCCCTTAAATTTCAGTGTCATTGAAACTGAAGACTGGCCAAATGTAGTCATTTTAACGATAAGTGAGATCATGTGAAAAACAACTTGTTATAGCTTTAAAAACGGCGATCGTAACATTTCATTTTAAACAGTCACATTTACCGCGTATTTATCAAAAGATGAAATTTGACCGTTTTCAGCACGACTTATTGCGCCCATAAATACATATAAGTGATATCCCTCCTACTAAAATTAAAATTCAAAGTTTATTGTAAAAAATAGTTTTATACGATTAATATTGTGGTGGGTGATAAATTGATATTGAGACGAGGCAGCTCGAGCTTAACTGAGTCAAAACTCAGTCAAAGCTTGGCTCTTTCGATCTTGACTTGAATTCGGGCTTGACTATATTTATTTACGATTCAAACCGTGCTAACATTGGTTCAACTAGAAAAGCTCTCAAACAGAATTCGGTTATAGTTATTTACGATTCCTAGGATGCCATATACCGAGTATATTGTTCTTTTTTGGAGACCTAGGATGCTTATAGATGCCATTATATATAGACGACCTAATATCACAACTTTGGTTGCGAAGAACTCAATACTCAATACTCAATACTCAATACTCAATACTCAATAGGTAGGCAATGAATTGGAAGGAGTTGACCCCATGCATGTTGATATTAACCACCACAAATGGAAAACTAATGCGATGTTTTGACTTGATATGATCCACACAAGAAAGAAAAAAACTCCCTTAAAACACACTTGTGCGATTCCCCACCCACTTCCCATATATGGAGTTTCATATCTTTCCTCTAATTACATTACAACATCATATCACTAACATCTATTCGTGTAGGTCACATTTCAGATACCCAACTAAATTATGTCTACCTAGCTACTTAATGCCTATTATCACGGGTTATCATCCTCATTTTCAACCTTTCTTTATTCACTTATTTCCTTTCAAGGCAAATATTTCGGTTTTGTTATAAAAATAGATTTAACAGCTCGTCTCACTGAAACCGTGCACTATCCGACACAAGCTAAATACGACCTTATCTTATTAGTTGTTAATTAACACAGAGTAATTTGATGTATGAATTAGTAATTCATACGAGTATGTTATGAGGTTCAAATCCATTCCGGCCACTTATTACCAAATTTATTACATGATTTGAAATTAGAAATTAAAATTATTATCTACACATGTTGTATCAAGAGCTGTTCATGGATGGGGTGATCCATTTGGCCAGCTCCTTCCGACCAATGGATAAAGTGGGCTTAACAATGTATTTTCCCATATTTACAAAGGGCCGAACCACGAATCCGCCCAAAACCCGCGAACAGGCATGTCCTTGGGGAAAAAAAATCATGCTAGCCCGGCACACGTTCGACCAAACCCCGCATTTGACCACCTCTAGTGTATCATAGAACGACACACTACAACGATATAATCAATGAGAAAACACCATTTTTATTTAACTTAGATTATGTTTGTCCGGTAACGAGCGGTGTTTTCAAATTTTCTCATTAACTTAGGAATATTGGGACTATTTATTAATAAAAACAATTTTGCATTTAGTACAAAAATAAATTTAGTTTTATAATTAGAATGTAGTTGAGACATTCCCAAATAGATATAAAGTGTCGTCTAGACTTTACCCTCATCAGAAAAACGTCCTCAACGATGAAAACATAAACTAGAAAAACATTCTAAAAAATCCTTACAATTCCATTAGTGTCCCATAAATTTATACACCACCATTGTGTAAACGGATTTACACACACATATAACTATTGGCACAACCACAAAGTCCTTCACATGCTTTAATTTGAGCCATACAAGCAACGACTTTAATCCCTTGTAAATTTTAAAAATTTGAAAAAAAAAAAAATTAAGCAAGGTCGTTGCTATAGTACATTTTTTATTTACGCCTAGCTAGCCTCAGTTTCAATCTTTTGTTAATAATTGTTGGAATAGAAACCACGTGTGAGTGTCCACATCGTTGGAGAAAGTGAGAATGTACATCTATATGAAAAAGGGGACTACTCATCTTTAGAGATGGACATTGGTACGGGCTTGCTCGGCCCACCCTACCGGATTTCCCTTTAACTGCCCCGCTGTTCCGGCTCTCCCAACCCGCTAATACAAGTCGAGACGGGCCCGAGCACTCTCCTCCCCAGCCCAAATTAGGCCATTTTTGCCCGACCAGGCCGGTTTAGGGCCACCAATTCCCGGCCCGGCCCGCACCCAACCCGTAGTGTGGGCTCGTGCTCCCTCTCCCCAACTCGGCCTGACCTGTGCTGGCCCAACCTACTGTCCAGGTATACTCATCCTATTGTCAATTGATTTTAGGATGAAACCTCATTTGTATTGTTGAGTGGGTTGTCTCTCATTTGTTTGGGTATGACCCGACCCGTTTTGCATGTTGTACCATTAACTCATGCCTTCAATAATATCCGTAATTGAGTATGTTCCAAACAAGTAAACAACCCAATTTTGTTATTTTCTCTTTAAATTCAAGTGCATTGTTTAGAAAATGAAAATCATAAATTTGGGTAGAAATCCCAATCAAGTACAAAAATTGGGTGCAAAAGGGGAAATGGGTTGAGTGTGAGGAGGGAAGAATGGTGAAAAGACAAGTCAAACGTCTAATCGAAGGGTGAAGAAATCATAAGACAGTCAGTGTGGGAAGCAGCTGCTAAATAGCACCCCAAGAAATATTATTTTTTGTATTGTCTTTTTTTTTTTGTACGAAATTTTTGTATTGTCATTCCCTGGGATTTTGTGTTTGTTCTTAACCCATCCTATACTAAACCACACTGCTCCTCCCCTTTTTACTCTATTCTTTGTCCTTTCTTTTTCCACAAATTCTTGTTTGTGACGGGCAGTATCCGTCACAAGCTTGCGACGGGTACCACTTTCCCTCATAAATGACCCATTTAAGGGAAAAGGGGAAGCACATGGGGGGTGCCCCACATGTTCCCTCTACCCATTTTGTTAGAGGAAAAACCCGTCGCAAGGTCCGTCTCGTCACAAGGGAGACCTACTGTTCTTTTTCACTGCCCTTACAAATTACTAGTAATATCTACTCGTACTTTAATTTATCACTTTGGATCAACTTTTTTTTTTAATTATTATTATGTTGATTGAAGTTGACCTAGTTTACATTTTAAGTTGTGACAGTGACGGATCTTGGAGTAAACAATAAGCGGCATCAAGGGTTTTAATTATTGATTTTTGTGTGTGATAATTTAAGACTGAATCATCGTGTCAAGCCGTCAAGGTGGTCGTTTGAAAATTTCACTATAATATGAAAAGCCAATAGGGTCGATCCCCCTCCCGACATAACTAAGATCTTTCACTGCGGTATTATACTATTTCAATCATAGTGCATTAGATGGTTTAATATAAGACCGTTTAGATAGATCTCGTTAGAATAAAATACTCTTGTTGCTTCAATTTGGTCTGGAATCAACAATTTAACATCTCCTTACACCATATATCCATAAAACATGAAACACAGACAAGTGAATACATGAAAACACATTTGTCAATTGAACATATTTTTATATATGGTTACTGTCTTAAAGATAGTGAAGTTCCATTATGGTGTAGGTAAGCTTACCGTTCTGAACAAGCGTTCAACCTTCATGAAATTTGTATTTGAATTATATATTTAATGGAAACAATTGTAGTATTGCTTGTCTACTTATATTTCTAACTATGTTTTAACTCAAAATAAACTAAAATACTAGTACCCGCTACTCAAAATAGATGCATGTTTTCATTCCTTTCAATTCCCTTAATCGATTAATCTTCAAGTACATTAATTTCAAAAATTACCATCTTCAATTCACCACCATCAAATGAACCATCACAAACACCACTTGCCTCCACCACTCCAAGATTGTCCAACCACCATACTCGAATCAGATAGCCAATTCCCTCCAACGAGTTGGTAATGGCAGTCGTTGGTGATTGAAAATGGATTGAGTTGACATGCATTGAGAGTTAAGACTAACAGTACTAGAACTCGAACCAAATATGAGCATATTCCTGTGGTCAAGCACACAACTAAACCATCACGACAAGACCTTGCACAACACACCTTGATGCCCCAAACTGTTCTAATCGCGTCCACATCATGACGAGCCTAGAAGTTGCCAAATCACAAGGTTAACACACAGTCAAGCCATGCCAAAGCCAATTCAATGTCAATTCTAACATCCTCAGCTCTATCTCAGATTCTCAGGCCACCATTATTCTTTTTGCTCTTTTACTTAGGTGACTCACCGAGGGCTGCCGCATAAGAAAAAAAGAACATGGTTTTAAAAAAATTCAAAAAAAATCGAAAACGACATATAATTAAGAGGTACGCTTGTTCAAAGAAGAAAGATTTGTTAGTTAGGTTTGTTTCAAGTAAGAAGATACGAGTATTTTGGATCAATTAGGAAGAGTATCATTGTTTAGATTATTTTTTTAAAAATTTTTCTTATATTTTATCCTTCCTGATAAAATGGGACTATTTCTAACCTTGCCACACTTCCACGTAAGATAACATAAATAATTCCACAAGTAGGAAAATGAAATGTATAATATGAGATCAAATACACACCGAAAAACATAACCATCCCTGAAACAATAGGCAACAAATGATAAATTGAAGTGCAGTAGGCAATAGAAATAAGTCACGGCTTCTAAACACAGTTACACACGCATATATAGAGAATAATCAAGGGTAGCTAATTAGCTATGCCAAGTAATATTTATTTTTGATAACTAAATTTTAGTTTTCGAGATTAAATAATTGTATTTAATATACATAACTGTTTGTAGGAAACTCGTAGATGAGTAGGCGTATTACGCAACTCTGAATTATACATTATTTTCACTAAAATGGATGTAGTTGTACAGTTGTACATACTGCATACATAACGACTCTGTCCTGAGAGTTCGTATACACAATTAAATCTCCTTTATTCCTCCTCTACTCAACTTAACCCTTTTGTCCCCTGAAAACCAGTTTGGCAGCTACGCACATTTTGTCCTTTTAATTTAATTCAAGACCTAAAGTCTTCCACATGCAATAATTCCTTTACCCCCTTCCAATAAATTTTACCCTAATCATTCTTAACAATTATTCACCCCATTTCATGGCGCTTTTTATGTATTGTACTTTTATGCACAAGGACCACAACTACAATATCTAAGTACTCGTATATGAGTACTAAACGAAAATACAAAAACATGTATTATAACACCTCCGTCCCGGTGATTCGTTTACAAGTTTATATTTTAGGGATTCTCATTCACTTATTTACTTTTTTTATATCATAAAGTTTTCTGTGAATAATTTGAATCTCAATGTAATTATTGTCACCACTAAGTAGAATCACAAGTATACCACTAATAACACTTTTTTTCGCGTATCTTTGGCATGAGAATCAACAATATCGATAATTTCTCGAGGGTGAAAGCAACTTTTATTATATCTGACTTTGTCATCCATTCCCGACATTCATAAATAAGATTATTAATTAGTAAAACTATGGTTCGGTTTTGGACTCCAATCGTTAATTAGATCAGCAATGGCATATTAGTGCCGACTTTTTTTTTTGGGAAAGATCAATTCACTAATTAAAAAGCCATACGACATCTACAAAAATGGTCAAAATTGACGAAATACAATATTGTGAAATAAAAAACAAACAGTTTTTCACGAAATAAAGATCTCTAATCTGAATATAAAACGCTTCTGCATGCCCTCTACTATATCACTGCTTCTTTACACAGTCTTTCACGAGGGGATCTGACAAATTTTTGAGAAAGATGAATTTATCAGATCAAACATCTTGTATACGACGATCCGACATCAACTGCATCACTATATGAGGAACTATCAAGGCACCAATATTCCCTTAACTTATTCATTATAATAATCCATCTAAAACTCACATTGGTGATAAAACCCACAATAAGTGGGAACAAGGCTATCTAAAAGGGAGAGAGTATTTGAAAATAAAATAAAATTACTTTAAGACTAAGATCAAAATATTTGTTAATTAAGCATATTATAAGACATGTACAAATTGACTTACAGTATATATTTATATACTCTGAATTATACAAGTTTTAAGAAAAAGTTGATAAAGGAAGGGTGGTATTTGAATGGAAGTAGGACCACTTGAATATTTAATGTTAGTTGGCTGGGTGGGGTAATGTCATTTTGTGTAAATATATAGGGTAGATGAGGAGTATTTGGTCTTATTCGTTACCCAAAAAGGAATGGATAGTTTGGTTTGGATGGTCCAAATAAGGTAAGTGTAACCTTTGGTCTGGATGGGAGGGAGTATATGTTGTTAATAGGTGCATATTCTAAAACAATAGATTTTGACAAGTTTGTTATTCTACAAAAATATGATGTTAGTAGATTGGTTGATGAATCTATTATTGAAGCCGAATATGTTATTTAATAAATGGGACCAAATTTATAGTTTGTATTTAAAAGCATAAAATAAGTTATCTAAGAAAAGAGAAGGACGTAGAGTTGATAAAATAATGCAATAATTCTGATATCCCATTTAAATACCCTCCGACCAGTCCAGCCACCCAATTTGCTTCTCAAAAGAGAAATAAAAATCTCTCCTCCTTTACATTATCATCATTCATCCCATTCAACTTTCTCTCCTTTCTACATTCATTTTCATTAATTAATAAACTATATACTATACCCTATACAATAATACATACAATCCTTCCCTTTCAATCTTTCATTTTCTATCACCATTTTGTCAAAAATTCTTCTCTTCTTCTTGTTTTCCAAAGGGTTGTTTTATTTTTTATTTTCTAAACAACCCTAAAAAAGAAAGCATGGAAGAAACGATGAGATCTATGTCGTTAGATTACTTAAACCTACTAATAAACGGTCAAGCATTCAGTGACGTAACCTTCAACGTAGAAGGACGTTTAGTACACGCGCATAAGTGTATACTAGCAGCGCGTAGCTTATTCTTCAGGAAATTCTTTTGTGACCCGAATCATCAGTCGGGTCAGGCTCCGATATCACCACGGGCAGCTCAACAAGTGATACCCGTTAACTCAGTCGGGTACGAGGTGTTCATGTTGTTGTTGCAGTTTTTGTATAGTGGACAGGTTTCAGTAGTTCCTCAAAAACATGAACCAAGGCCCAATTGCGGTGAGAGAGCGTGTTGGCACACGCATTGCTCTTCCGCCGTTGATCTTGCTCTTGATACTCTCTCCGCCGCTCGATCTTTTGGTGTCGAACAACTTGCGCTACTCACTCAGGTTCGCCTTAACTTAAATCACCTCTCACAACCTACTTTAATTTTAACCTCCATTTTTATAGGGTCACAATTGTGTTAATTAATTAAATAAGAATTGTTGATGTTATTATCCTCTAAGGCTCTAATCATTATTTGGCTGTTTTGTGGTTTATTTAATTAATTGTCCTGATTAGGATAAATTGACATTTATTTTGTATTGTTTTGATAAATTATTGGTACTATCTACAAGTGTAATAGTGAGGAACACTTGTGGTAGATTTTATTTTAAATTTTGTAAAATAAAATAATGATGATCAACGTCATTTAGTTGAAAAGGGGTGGGTGAGGTAAGATTTTGGTCAGATAATTCTTTGATTTGTTAATCAGAAATTTGGTTAATAAACAAAGAGATGGTTGTTTGTTGTTTATGGTTTTGTTTGCTAGTATATTTTGGGAAAAGTTGCACAACTTTTAAAGAGTTTACTAGATATTGATTGTTAGGAAAGTTGTTAAAATGGTGAAAATAATGTAATATTTGAGTTGAATTCATATGATTTGAATCAAAGTCTTGTCCTTATAAAATGAGATAGTAAGAAGAGATCCAAGTTTCCTGATTTAGAGAAGAAAGTCTACTAAAATGGTAATCTAGTGAGACATACACAAACTCCTATAAAAGAAAACTTAATGATGCACTTTCCCTAATTGGAGTTTCAATCTATTCATGACATCTTATAGGCATCTTTCTAGTGACTTGTTTTTGTGCATTAGTACTTGTATTTCCTCATCCACACACTACACACTGCATGCCATTATATTAAAAATAATAAAGGGAGACCGTCTTTAACCAATTCACTCTTTTTTGTAAATCTGAGTGTAAAAATCATTACCCATAGGTCAAATGTTCTTATTAATTATGAGCCATGCACGCGAATTACATTTTTTTTCACTCATAGTAAAAGAGTCACAACAGGATAATTTTAATGATAACTAGTCATAATACATACATGACAATTAATAATTAGTGGTTAATCTAGCTAACATTTACCCTAGAATGTCTTTGTAACCACACATTATTTCATCTACTTGTTAGCTAATTAAGTACTCCGTAATAAGTATGATGATGATGCATAATTTGCACAATGCATGTAAATTAACGATGGTGATATGCAGAAACAACTAGCAAGCATGGTAGAGAAGGCATCCATCGAAGATGTAATGAAGGTATTATTGGCCTCACGTAAACAAGAAATGCACCAACTTTGGACTACATGTTCTCACCTTGTTGCCAAATCCGGGTTACCACCCGAAGTTCTTGCAAAACATCTCCCCTTAGACATTGTCACCAAAATTGAAGAGCTCCGTTTAAAATCTCGAAGATCCCTAATCCCGCTCTCCCATCACCACCACAACCACCACGACCTCACCCTCCCTTCCTCCCTCGACCAAGAGGAGCACAAGATTCGTAGAATGAGACGGGCATTGGACTCATCTGACGTGGAATTAGTCAAACTAATGGTCATGGGTGAAGGCCTTAATTTGGACGAAGCATTAGCCTTACATTATGCCGTCGAGAATTGTACTAGGGAAGTAGTCAAGGCATTGCTAGAACTCGGGGCTGCCGATGTTAATTACCCTGCGGGTCCCACCGGGAAGACCCCACTACACTTGGCGGCCGAGATGGTGTCACCGGACATGGTGGCCGTGCTATTGGACCACCATGCCGACCCTAATGTTAGAACCCTTGATGGTATCACGCCATTGGATATCCTACGAACATTGACCTCGGACTTTTTGTTTAAAGGGGCGGTACCTGGGTTGGCCCACATTGAGCCTAATAAGCTTAGGTTATGCCTAGAATTGGTTCAATCCGCGGCCATGGTAATATCAAGGGAAGAAGGTAATCATAATTCAGGTAATAATCCACCGGCCTCGGCTGGGATTTACGGTTCTATGGGGGGAGATCAGGAGAACCCAACAAGTAGTAATAGTAGTGGTGGCAATGTTGGGAACCTTGGGATCGATTCAAGGATGGTATATTTGAATCTGGGGGCGTCGATGGGTGATCAGAACGAAGAAAGTACTACTCAAAGCAGCCAACGGAATAATGCATTGTCAATGTATCACCACCATCATCACCACCAACATCATCACCACCATGATTATTGAGCTTATTATTATTTACAGTATAAATATAACATTGGAGGGTTTTTCAGATGATAGTAGTACTATCTATTGTAGCATTAATCTACTCCGATCCAAATTACATATTATGGCGTATGTTATGTGATATATGTACTGTACGTACGTAGGGTTTGCATTATTTTGGTTGATAATCTTAGATAATTATGATGATAATATGCAAATGAGATGAGCAGTGTGATGAGATGGAGGTTTTGGATTATGAGCATCAAACAACACTGTAGAAACTGTAAGTCTATTTTACGTAGATTTAAAGTGAGGTCAAGGTTTTTAATCCTGACTAGTCATTCATACATTTTGTACTACATTCATCAAAATTGCTGCTTGTTAATGCGTTTTCTTGGTATTTACCTTGTTGTTTCTTCTATGTGTTGATTTACCACTATATATAATCAAGCTAACCAATATAATGGCCTATTTATTCTTGGCTTTTCATTTCGTCTTTGTCCCCCACTCCATTGTGTCTTTCCTTTATTAGAATTTGCACTGCCGACTTTTTTTTTTTGCTTTCATTAAACTAATTGGTGATTTTCCCCCTGTTGATGCATTATATTAGCATTATTTTGTCGTGAATGTTGTATTCACATTTGCATCTTAGGACCATGTTTAAATTTGCGGCAAGTAATATCATCAAGGTATTAATTAATTACGAAGTATATGGTAACTTTGTTGGATAATGATATTTAGTATTAGTAAATAGAAATATTATTTCAGTTACCGTGTTTGTTGTATATTTGTAGATATTTGTAAATATGTTCACATTGTAATATCTCCTTATGTCCCCTCGTCTAGGTACCCCGTGTTCCTGTTCCGATGAGTTGCGGTTAGGTTAGAATATATAGGAGTACAAGAGAAGATGTTAGAATGTGAACATATCTATGAATATACAAAACCACTTTTTTTGGAACTTAAAAAAAACAGTCAAATTAAATAAATTTTTCCCTCAAATAATACTTGTTTTTCATTATATTTGGGTAAATGAGTTATTGTGTGGTAGTTTAATACTAACATTGTGAAATTGATATTCTCAAAATGAATTCTCATATCACAAAATCACTACGTATGGGTTATACAAGAATTTGCAATTATTTGACCATGTTTAAATTTGCGGCAAGTAATATCATCAAGGTATTAATTAATTACGAAGTATATGGTAACTTTGTTGGATAATGATATTTAGTATTAGTAAATAGAAATATTGGGTAAATATTTCAGTTACCGTGTTTGTTGTATATTTGTAGATATTTGTAAATATGTTCACATTGTAATATCTCCTTATGTCCCCTCGTCTAGGTACCCCGTGTTCCTGTTCCGATGAGTTGCGGTTAGGTTAGAATATATAGGAGTACAAGAGAAGATGTTAGAATGTGAACATATCTATGAATATACAAAACCACTTTTTTTGGAACTTAAAAAAAACAGTCAAATTAAATAAATTTTTCCCTCAAATAATACTTGTTTTTCATTATATTTGGGTAAATGAGTTATTGTGTGGTAGTTTAATACTAACATTGTGAAATTGATATTCTCAAAATGAATTCTAATATCACAAAATCACTACGTATGGCTTATACAAGAATTTGCAATTATTTAGTGTGGTTTTTCAATTTGGCATGCATAAGAACTTTTTGTCATAATTTCTGAACAAGTGTGTCTAGGATTAATTGAGTATGAAGTGATATTTTGTGAGCAAAGGTAAAGAATTTGGTTGTTGAGCGTTGATTAATTGTAATTTTCTGAAAAAATAATGTGGATAAAATAGTGTTCTATTTTGGGAAATGAGGTGTATCATTCCTTTTGTGGCTCATTTCTTGGTTACCCCGAAAGTCCAATCTCATGGTACTTTACACAAATAATTAAGAAGATTGGGTTTTGAATTAATATAATTAAAAAAATAAGCTACCTTCCTTTCGTGGGTACAAATAATTGATCTTGTCTCGCATCAATGCAACATTGAAATGTGACTACGAGAAAAGACGTCTTTATTTAACAATATCTTGTGAGTATTATTATTATTATTATTATTATACTCTCCATCATTTTGGATTCCTTTCTCTTCATTTCATTTGCTTTCTTCAACCTTTCTGTTTTTGGGAGGAGCTACTTACTTACTTTACTCACTAATTCACAACCTAATTTTAACTATTATCGTCATAATTAACTCACATTCATTGTTTGACTATCAACCTTAGCTTGCATGCTCAGGTGAGTGAGTCATTAAATTCGTAAATAGTTTGTGTATTGAATAACATTGTACAATTGTACCATTACTCAGCACTTAATTAGGTGAATTAAAGTCAACAACTTAATCACAAGCTCACCGCCTAGTCACCGGCCTATAGTAAAAAACAATTAGCGAAAACGTATTACGTATATAAGTATATGAGACCATGCATCCATACACGAATTGAGGTAAATTAAATAGTGATTATCTCCGTACTAACAATTAGTGTGCTACAATCATATCTTGCTTTACCTTTAGTCGTATCACCAAATTACCATATCTTTATAAACCTCATTTATTTGCTTGCACTCTAATTAACTTCAGTAGGTCTTGCTTAAGACGGGTCGGATCTTGCAACGGGTATTTTGTGAGAGGAAATGGGTAGAGGGGACAAGGTGGGCACCCCCATGTGCTCTCCACTCACCCTTGATGGGTATTTTGTGAGAGAATATGGTATCCGTTTTAAGTTTAAGACGGATATCTCCGTCTTAAATAAGAATTTGTGAATTAACTTATACATAGTGCTCCTACTACCTAACTAATTAACAACAATAATTGAGCTCTATATCACTCTCACTTTTTTTTTTTCTATAATAAGTTATATAAGACAAAAGTAGAATATATTGAAACTAATCAAAAAATTGTCCCATCGATACATGTGAAATGTTATCTCGTTTTAATTTTAAAACTAATATATTCGTCTTAAGGGAGACCTACTCTTTAGTGTAAACAGTACGGAATATATTTTTATACTTCTGCTTCGAAAGTTTAGCTCTCATATTTCCCACTATATTTTGTTAAACCTATGACCCAATTTTATTTGATATAGTCGCACTATATAATGGAGTACTAACTACTAAGCAAAAACTCATTCTGTCGTCTACACTACTTCAATTTGAAAACATATTTATAATAATAATCACCCTCGTTTCCATGCGAGTATACGGTGTAGTTATTTTATTAAACAAGAAGTTTGCTTTTGGCATCTCACTACTGTTATTTCTTTAACTATTATTAACATGTTCTAATCTCAGCATGAACATATATAAACTGAACGCAGAAGCGATAAAAGAGATCAGTCAGTTACCCCCAGACATTATTGTTTATAATTATTTGAGCTTAGATCTGACTTGATTTTCAAACCCTCGGCCTCACGATTAGATAGTGTATTTTCTATATGAGGTAGGCTTCGTGAACCTTATGTCAAAACAATATGTCCCTTTATATAGACTTTTGCCATCTAAGAGTAAATTGAACAATTTCTTACATTGTGTGTGACAAATTTATGGGAGGTAATAATGGGATCGGAATCCTAGGTAAATCCCACCACTTCATGGAGCAAATTAGTTTTTCATAAAATAACTTAATTAAATATTATTATAATACTTATTTTAATCTATGGAAATATCTTATAAGTTATAACTACCCTTTCTTATTAAAATGGTTTAAATTTGTTTGAGTTGTCACATGAGCGTCACGCAGTCACACACTCACACAGGTAAAAAATTGAGCTTATTAAATATGATGTGTACGTCTAAATTAAATGGTTGATCGTAATATTAGAGTAGATCCCGTATAAATGCACTGTATTTTAAGTTATGTTGAATAGAGATTTCAGTAATTAAAGTGACATAAGATATTCCGTGAGAATGTCTTACGATGTGGGTCAATTTTAATGTGTAAAAAACGGCTATGTAGTAGTATTAAATGAATAATTTGTTTTTTTAATAGATAGTTCGTCTTACCCTATAATTTGTGTTAAATAATTGCATTTCATTGCATTTTGTCATATCCAACTTTTATATATAATAAAGCGTTATGAAAACCAATTTTGTTATCTTATAGGGTATATAGTTATTTTAATAGCAAAATCATAGAGTAAGATGACCTTATATCGTGAGACGCACTTTTATGTAAAAAAGAAAGAAATTATTTACTTGTAATAGAAAAAGATCCGTCATTTCTTGTGCAATAACATTCATATTGCACGAGTTTTAGTATTGTAAGTCTAAAAATGATATAAGCAAATGTGAGCCTAATGGCTACATAATATTTTTATAGAAAGATCATTCAGTGAAGGCCCAATCCTTGTTAAGGAATTTGAGCGAGAAAAACATATATCTCACTTATTCTTGTAGTGTATAGGAGATGATTCATATACAAAATATTTAATTTGAATATATACATGAAAAAGTATATATTCCATTTGGTTATGCACTAAGCTAAGGCTAGTGTTGTTGTAAGCTCGATGATGAATGATGAGATTGATGACTTGTAGTGATTATTGGGTCACGTCGGTAATTAACAAACGGATTTGTAAATGATAGGGAGTACATCTTTTAGCTTTTGCAATTGTCAACAAACACTGTCGTGACATAGTAAAGTGAATTTCTTTAAAATAATCATTTTATGATTGAAATTTTAAAATGATAATATAAACGACGATAACGTGTAAGGTTGGTTAGTTGCCTCTTTAGTAAAGCTTTTAAACAAAAACGACATTACAACTAATTATTAAATACTTGTTTCAAGATTGTTATATCTCCACGTCGGCAGTCAAGGAAAATACCAAATGGGAGAATTAGTGTCCACAATCTTTAATAGAAAATGTTTTCATATATTCATATAATAAGCTAGACTTGCTATAGTTAAATCGGATATATAAGACCAATTTTTCATTATTTTCAAGAGAACATGATGTTCACAAGATACGTATAGTATTTACTCTTTTTATGTGTGGCATCTCATATAACTTGATAGGCCAATTCTAGGTCATACTTATGACTTGATATTCAACTTTGTTAGCAACCTATATACGGAGTATATAGGTGTGGCAACCTTTACACACAAAAAACTACTCTAAATTGTATATTAAAATAAAAATCATGCAAGTATTTATCAAAACCGTTAAAAAGAAAAACATCATATTTTTATTGTTGGAAATAATGATTCGTATTATAATAAATTTTATCACTCGTATACAATTTAGTTTCGTGTGAATGAATGGTAAGAGAAGAGAAATTATGATGAGTTATAATGATTGATATTAACAGGAATTACATAAATATTTATAAGAGCCTAAACTAAGCTTAACCGTGGAGAATACAAAAGATATGCGCAATATTAACAAAGATTACAAAGATTACAAAGATGACGATCTTGCTAGTCAAGGCAACACAAGATACAATAATACTTAAGTATGTAATAGGACTATCGTTAATATGATTACTAGTTTGAATCTCGTGAGAAATTAGTTTTTAGTAATTAAACTATAAATTTTATGTTAGTAAAGTTATTAATGTGTGGTATCAACTATTAAGAGAGAAAAGAGTGAAAATTTAACAATTTTCACACAAATAGCTTACCTGAAAGTCAAAATCTTATTTATAAAAAATAATATTACATTTTACATTTGTAAATTAAATAGAGGATTATAGTTTATAAAAAAAAATTAAATGTTAATAAATATTGTGTTTTGGTGTTTGTATTTTTGGCAAGATTTTTGTATTTTATAAATTTACGCTAATTAGTATATTTGTGATGTATTTTTCAGGAGAGTCGTAAAAATAATTGTGATGGAAAAAATTCTTTAATACTATCATATTTAAGATACATTTATGGTTAAAATGTATAATAGCATGAGTAAAATATATAGTAGTCTCACACTCTAATAGTCTGAGATATAGTATATCGTAGAATATGTCACACATAAAACATATGGTAATTTAAAGTATTTTGATAGTATGTATTTCTCTACGAATATTGAAAAATAAGAATTACCGTATAAGGTAAGCCTAGTATAGAAGAACCAAAAGTGTTGAAGTCTAGTAATTGAGAATAACCAAAAAGTTCAAGGCCAAGGCCCAATTGATAAGGTAGAGTAATTTGAGTAGGAAAATATCTAATATTACCTCTTCTTTCGGTAAATATAGGATGTGGTATAATATTAATTTGAATTTAATCCTCCTACCCAACAAGTATTAATCCGTTTCCAACAAATATTCGATTATCGTCCAATGTTAAACATCGCATACCAGCACCATAAAATGTCTTCTATAACTTTTCAAAGTTTGCGTGGCTTCTTTAACCGACGCAAGAAACTATATTTGTTATTTACATACATTTTTGTTTCGAGTCCCTAAAATCCCGAAAAAAGTGTATTATAAGCGACAATTTGAGTTGTTCGGGAGTTGTACAGACTCACGGTTACTTTTCTCCGGATTTTTCTACCACGTGCTCGGAGTAGCTTCCAGACTATCCCTATTCGATTTCAGGCCAAGATAACAAGTATTAATCCATTTTCAACCAATATTCGATTTTCGCCCAATATTGGTTTATCGCATAGTAGCGCCCTAAAATGTATGTCCTCTGTAGCTCTTCAAAGTTTATGGGGCTTCTTCAACTGACGCAAATAACTAACTGTGTGACTTACAGACATTTTTGTTCTAAGACCCGAAAATCCAAAAACGTGTATTAAACACTACAAGTTGAGCTGTTTTGGGGTCGTACTGGGTCACGTTTCCTTTTTTTCTGATTTTTATGCCACGTGCTCGGAATTGCTTCACGATTACCCTATGTGATTTCAGGCCTAGACAATAAGTATTAATCCGTTCTAAACCAATATTCGATTATCTCCCTATGTTAACCGTCGCGTACCAGCACCGTAAAATGTCCTCTATAACTTTTCAAAGTTTGTGTGGCTTACTTAACTGATGCACGGAACTATTTTTGTTATTAACATACATATTTTTTCCGGGACCCAAAAATCCTAAAAACTTTGAGATTTACGTACATTTTTGTGTGATTTACATACATTTTTGTTCTAGGACCCAAAAATCCTAAAAAAAACGTGTATTAAACACTACAATTTGAGTTGTTTTGGGATCGTACCGGGTCACGTTTCCTTTTCTACCGATTTTTCTGCCACGTGCTCGGAATTAATTCAGGAGTTACCCTATCGATCTGATTTCAGGCCTATACAACATGTATTAACCCGTTCTAAACCAATATTCGATCATCGCTTGATTTAACCATCGCTTACCAGCACCGTAAAATGTCATCTATAGCTTTTCAAAGTTTGTGTGGCTTCTTTAACTGACGAAAGAAACTATTTGTGTTATTTACGTGTATTTTTGTATCGGGGCCCTCAAATCCCGAACATCGTGTATTATAAACGACAATTTGAGCTGTTCCGTGGTCGTATCGGGTCACGTTTACCTTTCTCCCGACTTTTCTACCACGTGCTCAGAATAGCTTCAGGACTAAGCTTATTCGTTTTCGGGCTAAGATAACAAATATTAAATAATTTTCTACCAATATTCGATTTCCACGCGCGCGATGTTGGTTTCACGCATACCATCAGCCTAAAATGTCAATTGTAACTATTAAAAGTTTGTGTGGCTTCTTCCACTGACGCAAGTAACTAAGTGTGTAATTTATGAACATTTTTTTTTGGACCCAAAAATACTAAAAAACGTGTATTATACACTATAATTTGAGCAGATTTAGGGTCATACCGGGTTATGTTTCCTTTTCTCTCGATTTTTATACCACGTGCTTGGAATAGCTTCAGGACTATCCCAATTCTCTTTCGGGCCAAGAGAACAAGTATTAATTCATTTTCTACCAATATTCGATTTTCACGCGCGCGATGTTGGTTTATCGCATACCAGCTGCCTAAAATGTTATTTGTAACTCTTAAAAGTTTGTGTGGCTTCTTCCACTGACGCAAGTAACTAAGTGTGTAATTTACGAACATTTTTTTTAGAGACCCAAAAATACTAAAAAACGTGTATTATACACTACAATTTGAGCAGTTTTAGGGTCATACCGGGTCATGTTTACTTTTCTCTCGATTTTTATACCACGTGCTTGGAATAGCTTCAGGACTATCCCAATTCTAATTCGGGCCAAGAGAACAAGTATTAATCCATTTTCAACCAATATTCGATTTTCGCCAGATGTTGGTTTATCGCATACTAGCACCCTAAAATGTCCTCTGTAGCTCTTCAAAGTTTATGGGGTTCTTCAACTGACGCAAATAACTAACTATGTGACACTAGTAGAAAAAGTTCCATTGACATCGTTTTTTTAGGTTTATTTACATCGGTTTTGGGCGATGTTTCTGGGGGCGTTGTTTACAGCTATTTTAGCAAAAACATCGGTTGTAAAACCGATGTTAATGACATTAAAATTACATCGGTTAGTAGGTATAACCGATGTTAATAATGTCTAAATTTCATCACTTTTCCATCAAAACTGAGGTAAATATGACCTTATTAACATCAATTATGCCTAAAACCGATGTATTTTACCTGCTCTTAACATCAGTTTTACTTAGTAACCGATGTAAATTATATTAACATTCATTAAGTACATCGATTTTGGATCAAAACCGATGTAAATATCACCTTATTTACATCAATTATAACTTAAACCGATATATTTTAAATGATAGTAACATCGGTTTTACTTAGTAAACGATGTAAACTATATTAAATTGCATTTGCATTAACATCGGTTCTTTTCTATAACCGATGTAAATTATAATTCATTTGAGCAATGCAAATTCAATAATATAGCCGCAATTAAATGCTGCATAAAATTCAGCAGCACCTTCTCTGTAAAGTTCACATTCCCACACTATTAAATACCTGCAAAGTCGATTTATAACAATACAAACCATAGCTTAGCAACTCACGGCTTCCAACAATACAAAAAATAAACCAGCAATCTCACGGCTTCCAACAAACACAACTTCATTTTATACCAAAAAATGCCATACATTTTACAATCCATCCATTCAACAAAGTAATTTAAAACGCTACTAGCTAGATCCTACGACAAAAATGTTTAATGTGTTCGGTTGCAATTTCTAAGAATCTAAACCTATTACATACATTAGATGTTCTTTACACAATAAAGCGACCACAGTTCTCGAACCTCGTTCATTAGTTCAGTGTTCATTTCCGTACCTGAAACACACTACATAAAAACGGTCAAAAACCAGGGAGTGAACGCAATATTAGAAGAGGTAGGCACTTAAAAAAAAGCGAACAATATCTGTACACAAAAATTCAAACAACGTCATTACATAGTAAGAAATCGATATACCTTTTCTATGTCGTCCTTCGATGATGCGTAGTTGGATTATTAAGAAAGACAACATAATACCTCGATCATTTTTATTTGAAGCTCGTTTTAACGGTTTAACCTTTATTAGATTAGAAAATATTAAAAAAAAAAACGGAAAAAGCCTAAGCTTATCTAACTAATGGCTACCACATTCTTGTTTATCCATATTAATACTTGATGCACATTCCCAACCAAAGGCTCTTCTATAAAAAATCACCTAACAAAGTCTTAAAATTTTATAAATAGCCAGTTCACAATAAAAAGAAGCATAAATAACAGTTGAGAACATTTTATGTTATTTGGCAAATTAGAACCTATAAAATGATATAATATTATTGCATAATCACAAACAAATTTGTGATATAAACTAACTGACCTAAATCATGTATGCAATTCATAAGCTAATTCATATTATAATTGACCAGTATATATGTAAAGCTCACATAACATTTCAAACAAATTAACAAGTTTATTAGACTTCATTTAACAACCATTAAAGGAATTTGTACACACTGCTCAATTGGAAAATACGCAAGTAAATAAAACAAGACGATAGAGTAAAAGCTTAGCTTAGCTACGAGTATCATCAGGCCAGTCATTTAACCTCTGTGTCAAAGTGGTCTTCTTTGTTTTTGGATGAGTTAACTATACTATACGGACCTAAAGTGTTCATAAATGTAGCTATAAGGACCCAAACTATAGAATAGGAGGTATGAGGACCTCATCAACCATTCCGTTAACAATTCTGTTTGTGCTGGTAGCCATCTTTCTTTTTAAGGTAAAACTGTATTATTTATAATATAAAAAATATAACTACAAAATCACAAAACCATTTCCAAGGAAAAAACAAGCTGTTAGCATGGAAGACATGAATATAGCCATCAAAAGTGAGAAGACCGAAGTTTCCGAACAACGAAAATTGCCAACTAAAGCCATTTCATGTGCCCATGCTTCACAAATCACAGCCCATCCAATGACAACTCCAGCCATTTTATGTGTCCTATTTCAATTTTACCTAAATATCATTATATCAATTTTACGTCTACACCATCTAATATACACGACCCGCTCGAGCTTCTTTTAGCAGACATATGCGGATCATCGACGCCAAAATTTAGGTTCGGCGACTTATTGTGTTACCCCATTGTCTGCTTACTATGATATATGTTGTACTACTCCGTAACAAGTAGTACGTACCAAACACAAAGCAAGAAAACCAAGGATAAGTCAAACACTAGGCTTAATTGAGATTATATGTAACCAATTTAACATGTGTTATTTCCGACCCTCTTGAAACCACCCTTATCCTCAAGGGTGAAAGCAACTTCCTAGGTTTATGACATCTAAGGATGAAGAGTAAATGGAGCAGCATGAAATGCTCGTTTGCTTTCGACATACGTTTTTGTAAGCGAAATAAGAATTGTCATTCATTAACTCAACATACCCACAAGGGTTGAAGACCCAAATATCCACAGCAAGAGTACTCTGTTAATCACAATACTTAGACCTGTGTAGTACTATTCTTTGTTTCAAGTTATAAAAATGCTTAGATGTTAAGCTTGCAGCTTCATGAACTCTAAATTTTGGAGTCTGGAGTCTGCAGCCTGGACGCGAGAGAGACTATATTTTTGGTTCACCTCAAAATGAAGAGGTTGTCGCTTAAGTTGGCCAATGACTTTCCAAAACAATTAAGAACAAAGCCACGTGAACACCAAAAAAGCAATAAGACCAACAATTCACATAGCAAAACGCAGCATGGTGCGCGACTTGTGAAGACGACCAGCGTGCTTCATCTATCCTACGGACCTTATTTCTTCATCTTGCCTTAACTCAGTCCGTCTTCGACACAAATTCAAGGCATAAATTTATAACAATATATATATATATATATATATATATATATATATCCTTTTTCCAATCTAATTCATCTAACTGAGTAACGATATGGGTAGCGTAATTCTATATTCAAAGTGCCTTAATCAAGCAGTAAAGATGCACAAACCTTTGTTCCGAAAACCGCCAAGACTCTAATCGGACCTCTTCCCAAAACAACTCAGCATAATAATAATCATAATCACCATAATCATAATAATCACAATAACCATAATCATACTAACAATCATAATCTTAATCGCAAACATAAACATAGGACTGTGAATAATTTACCTGTTATTAAATTGAAAGAAAAGACGAGAGTTATATGTTGTTAAAACTTACAGATATAGGTGGGCGATAGTAGGCGCGAGGGTATGTGCTGGTGACGGCGGATTGTGGTGGACACGGGTGGTGACAGCAATTGAAGTAGTCGCGCGTGGTGACATCGATTGTTGTGACAATTGATTTTGGTGGCGCCGATTGTGGTAGACAACTTGTGGTGGTCGCGGGTAGTGAAGGGGAGGCCGACGCTTGGTGGTGAAGGGGAGGCCGGCGACTTGTTGTGAAGGGGAAGGCGCAGATGTGAGAACAAGGAAGAGTACGTTTTGCAGTTTATTGAGAAGTTAACTAGGTTTTCTTTAGTTAAACTATCTCAGAATTGTACGGTATTGTCATGTAAGTTAATTGCGTTTTGTGACATTGGTTCACTAATTAACCTATGCAATGTGAATTTTATCTAATTAAATTAACATCGGCTTCAGCAAAAGCGATGCAACACAAATAAATTAATATCGATTTCAAATAACCGATGTTAATGGTCGATGTAAATAATAATAATAAAAAAAAAAGTAACATCGGTTTCAGCAAAACCGATGAAACATAAATAAATTAATATCGTTTTTTAAATAGACGATGTTAATGACCGATGCAAATAATAATTAAAAAAATATATATATCATTTTGTTCTTAAAACCGATGTCAATAACTAAGGTTAGGATATTTACATCGCTTTTATTAAAAAGTGATGTTAATAAGGCGATGTCAATGGCATGTTTTCTACTAGTGTGAGTTACGTACATTTTTTGTTTTAAGACCCGAAAATCCAAAAAACGGGTATTATACACTACGAGTTGAGCTGTTTTAAGGTCGTACTTGGTCACGTTTACTTTTTTCCTGATTTTTCTGCCACGTGCTCGGAATTGCTTCACGATTACCTTATGTGATTTCAGGCCTAGACAACAAGTATTAATTCGTTCTAAACCAATATTCGATTATCTCCCAATGTTAACCGTCGCTTACCAGCACCGTAAAATGTCCTCTATAGCTTTTCAAAGTTTGTGTGGCTTAGTTAACTGATCCACGAAACTATTTTTGTTATTAACAACATGTATTAACCCGTTCTAAACCAATATTCGATCATCGCTTGATTTAACCATCGCTTACCAGCACCGTAAAATGTCATCTATAGCTTTTCAAAGTTTGTGTGGCTTCTTTAACTGACGCAAGAAACTATGTGTGTTATTTACGTATATTTTTGTATCGGGGCCCTCAAATCCCGAAAATCGTGTATTATAAACGACAATTTGAGCTGTTTGGTGGTCGTATCGGGCCACGTTCTCTATTCTCCCGACTTTTCTACCACGTGCTCAGAATAGCTTCAGGACTAAGCTTATTCGTTTTCGGGCCAAGATAACAAGTATTAATTCATTTTCTACCAATATTCGATTTTCACGCGTGCCCGATACAAAGATAAATTACCTAGACTAGGCTAATAATAAATTAATGTAATTAGGGAAGTAGGGGTCGATCCTCAGGGAGATGGTGTTTCCTATAAAATGTGAAATGTCTCGCAATTTGGTCTTATCTAACGAATATCTGGGTTTTGGGATTATGATGTCTAAACTAACAAAAGGCATAAATGAAAACAAAATAAAAGCAATTGAAGATGAAAGCAATAAAGCAAATGATGAATTAACAATAATGAAAAGTATCTAGGGAAGTAGGTTCACACATGTAGATTGACATATTGATGAAATTGGATATGGAACATGCAAATAATTCATTGTGAGTTCGTAAGAATGATGTGTTCATTACAATCATAGATCAGATGGTCTAGCAGGCTTTTAGGCAATTTACTAGGTCTAATCTACCATGTCATGCTTTGTCTATTCAATTCACGTATCTCTACCTTGAAAAAGAATTCCATTCTAGTCAATGAGTTTCGGCCATAAATCGTTAGCTATCGTTATAGTCCAAACATGCATAGACACAATGTTTTCAAAGCACAATTTCTTTTATCCAATTATCATCTTTTAATCAACCTAACATGGTTACCTTACACCCTAGAAAGGTGACTACTCACTCATGGCGATGTCTAAATCTAAGATGATATTAACAATGAAAACTAGGATAAACATGTTTAGTTGATTTTGACAATATTTTAAGACTTTCTATGTGGTGATAATAACGACGCTAAACTGAAAATCTAGGAAATGAAACGACGATTATAACGGTACTAAAATGAATCTAAGATAACATGGATAGAAAATAACAATCAAATGGAAAACAATAAGGACATTAAACAAAGGATAAAATAGGAATACCTAGGTGACGATCAACAATGAAAGTGATAACAATAATATAAATCCCTTGCATTGAATAATCGTTCCTTGAATTACAACACTTGTACCCAACAAAGTAGATTACAAAGATTGAAATTCTTATTGATCTAAACTAAGGTTTTGATGTAGAAAGGACAGAAATAAACTAAGAACTAAAGAAGAAGAAAATGAGAGAAGGGAGGCTAGTTCTCCCTCCTCCTAATCTAAAGAGAAGTTTAAGAAGAGAAGAGATTATTGTAAAGAGGATGTGTTGAGAAGAGTGGGTGGAGCATCCTTTATATAGCATTAGGGTTTCGTGGGGAAGGGGTCGAGCATTGAACATATAGGACAAAAGGAGGAAGTTGAAGCAATTTGCTCGAAGCAGCAGAGATACCCGATCGGGTACACACTTACTCGATCGGGTAAGCTGTCATTTGGGTCCTTTGACTCTCGTTTCATCTCCCCTTGCATATGACTTGACTTCCATCATCCCCCTTGACCTCTTGAGTCGGGTTTGTTGATAGGGTTTGATGTAAAACGATGAATTCTTCGCCTAACTGATTGATCTTCCGACAACTACGAAACTGTCTTTGCTTCTTCTCTCTTTTGAATCGGTGAACTTTCTTGAAATGACTTTCACTTGGTCAAGCTTGCTTCTTCAAATCGTCGGGTTCTAGGCAAATGCTCGGGAATATAGAAAAAGGGCGTAGAAACGTCACTTTCCCTACAAAACAGATTAGAACATAGGAATTCGCCTCGAAGACGATATTAGCTCATAAAATGGCTTAACAAAGTACAAATGACATACAAAACCGAGATAAATTGGGGGTTAAAATCATACAAATATTCACTTATCAGGGCCCTCAAATCCCGAAAATCGTGTATTATAAACGACAATTTGAGCTGTTCGGTGGTCGTATCGGGTCACGTTTACTTTTCCCACGGCCGACTTTTCTACCACGTGCTCCGAATAGCTTCTGGACTAAGCTTATTCGTTTTCGGGCCACGATAACAATTATTAATTCATTTTCTACCGATATTTGATTTTCACGCAATGTTGGTTTATCGCATACCAGCACCATAAAATGTCATTTGTAACTCTTAAAATTTTGTCTGGCTTTTTCAACTGACGCAAATAATTAACTGTGTGATTTACGTACATTTTTGTTCTAAGACCCGAAAATCCAAAAAAACGTGTATTATACACTACAAGTTGAGTTGTTTTGGGGTCGTACTGGGTCACGTTTTCTTTTTTCCTGATTTTTCTGCCACGTGCTCAGAATTGCTTCACGATTATCCTATGTGATTTCAGGCCTACACAACAAGTATTAATCCGTTCTAAACCAATATTCGATTATCTACCGATGTTAACCGCCGCTTACCAGCACCGTAAAATGTCCTATATAGCTTTTCAAAGTTTGTGTGGCTTAGTTAACAGATGCAAGTAACTATTTATGTAATTAACATACTTTTTTTTTCCCGGGACCAAAAAATCCTAAAAACTGTGTGATTTACGTACATTTTTGTGTGATTTACATACATACATACATTTTTGTTCTAGGACCCAAAAATCCTAAAAAAAACGTGTACTACACACTACAATTTGAGTATTTTTGGAATCGTGTCGGGTCACGTTTCCTTTTCTACCGATTTTTCTGCCACGTGCTCCGAATTAATTCAGGAGTTACCCTATGTGATTTCAAGCCTAGACAACAAGTATTAACCCGTTCTAAACCAATATTCGATTATCGCCCGATGTTAACCATCACATACCAGCACCGTAAAATTTCATCTATAACTTTTCAAGGTTTGTGTGGCTTCTTTAACCGACGCAAGTAACTATTTCTGTTATTAACATACATTTTTGTATCGGGGCCCTCAAATCTCGAAAATCGTGTATTATAAACGATAATTTGAGTTGTTCGGTGGTCGTATCGGGTCACGTTTACTTTTCTCCCGACTTTTCTATCACGTGCTCAGAATAGCTTCAGGACTAAGCTTATTCGTTTTCGGGCCAAGATAACAAGTATTAATTCATTTTCTACCAATATTCGATTTTCACTCGCGCGATGTTTGTTTATCGCATACCAGCAGCCTTAAATGTCATATGTAACTCTTAAAAGTTTGTGTGGCTTCTTCAACTGACGCAAGTACCTAAGTGTGTAATTTACGAACATTTTTTTTTGCCCCAAAAATACTAAAAAAACGTGTATTATACACTACAATTTGAGCAGTTTTAGGGTCATACCGGGTCATGTTTCCTTTTCTCTCGATTTTTATACCATGTGCTTAGAATAGCTTCAGAACTATCCTAATTCTCTTTCCGGCCAAGAGAACAAGTATTAATCCATTTTCAACCAATATTCGATTTTCGCCCGATGTTGGTTTATCTCATACTAGCACTCTAAAATGTCCTTTGTAGCTCTTCAAAGTTTATGAGGCTTCTCCAGCTGACGCAAATAACTAACTGTGTGATTTACGTACATTTGTGTTCTAAGACCCGAAAATCCAAAAAACGTTCATTATACACTACGAATTGGGCTGTTTTGGGGTCTTACTGGGTCACGTTTCCTTTTTTCCTGATTTTTCTGCCATGTGCTCAGAATTGCTTCACGATTACCCTATGTGATTTCAGGGCAAGACAACAAGTATTAATCCGTTCCAAACCAATATACGACTATCTCCCGATGTTAAATGTCGCATACCAACAACGTAAAATGTCCTCTATAGCTTTTCAAAGTTTGTGTGGCTTAGTTAACTGATGCAAGTACTATTTCTGTTATAAACATACATTTTTTTCCCGGAACCCAAAAATCCTAAAATTTGTTTTATTTACGTACATTTTTGAGTGATTTACATACATTTTTGTTTTAAGACCCAAAAATCCTAAAACAATGTGTATTATACACAACAATTTGAGTTGTTTTGAGATCGTGTCGGGTCACGTTTCCTTTTCCCTCGATTTTTCTGCCACGTGCTCGGAATTAATTCAACAGTTACCCTATGTGATTTCATTCCTAGACAACAAGTATTAACCCGATCTAAACCAATATTCGATTATCGCCCGATCTTAACCATCGCTTACCAGCACCGTAAAATGCCATCTATATCTTTTCAAAGTTTGTGTTGCTTCTTTAACTGACGCAGGAAACTATTTGTGTTATTTACATATATTTTTGTATCGGGGCCCTCAAATCCAAAAAATCGTGTATTATAAACGACAATTTGAGCTGTCGGTGGTCGTATCGGATCACGTTTACTTTTCTCCCGACTTTTCTACCACGTGCTCAGAATAGCTTCAAAATAAACTTATTCGTTTTCGGGCCAAGATAACAAGTTTTAATTCATTTTCTACCAATATTCAGTTTTCACGCGATGTTGGTTTATCGCACACCAGCACCATAAAATGTCATTAGCAACTATTAAAAGTTTGTGTGGCTTCTTCAACTGACGCAAGTAACTAAGTGTGTAGTTTACGAACATTTTTTTTTAGACCCAAAAATACTAAAAAAAAAGTGTATTATACACTACAATTTGAGCAGTTTTAGGGTCATACCGGGTCATGTTTCCTTTTCTCTCGATTCTTATACCACGTCCTTGGAATAGCTTCGGGACTATCCCAATTCATTTTCGGGCCAAGAGAACAAGTATTAATCCATTTTCAACCAATATTCGATTTTCGCCAGATGTTGGTTTATCGCATACTAGCACCTTAAAATGTCCTATGTAGCTCTTCAAAGTTTATGGGGCTTCTTTAACTGAGGCAAATAACTAACTGTGTGATTTACGTATATTTTTTTTTTCTAAGACCCGAAAATCCAAAAAAACGTGTATTTATATACACTACAAGTTGAGTTGTTTTGGGGTCGTACAAGGTCACGTTTCCTTTTTTCCCGATTTTTCTGCCACGTGCTCGGAATTACTTCACAATTACCCTTTGTGATTTCAGGCCTAGACAACAAGTATTAATCCGTTCTTAACCAATATTCGATTATCTCCCGATGTTAACCGTCGCTTACCAGCACCGTAAAATGTCATTTATTGCTTTTCAAAGTTTGTGTGGCTCAGTTAACAGATGCAAGTAACTATTTCTCTCATTAAAATACATTTTTTTTCCCGGGATCCAAAAATCCTAAAACCTGTGTGATTTAAGTACATTTTTGTGTGATTTACATACATTTTTGTTCTAGGACCCAAAAATCCTAAAAAAAACGTGTATTATACACTACAATTTGAGTTGTTTTGGGATCGTACCGGGTCACGTTTTATTTTCTCTCGATATTTCTGCCATGTGCACGGAATTAATTCAGGAGTTACCTTATGTGATTTCAGGCCTACACAACAAGTATTAACCTGTTCTAATCCAATATTCAATTATCGCCCGATGTTAACCATCGCTTACCAGCATCGTAAAATGTCATCTTATAGCTTTTCAAAGTTTGTGTGGCTTCTTTAACTGACGCAAGAAACTATTTGTGTTATTTACGTATATTTTTGTATCAGGGCCCTCAAATCCCGAAAATCGTGTATTATAAACAACAATTTGAGCTGTTCAAGGGTCGTATCGGGTCACGTTTACTTTTCTCCCGAATTTTCTACCACATGCTCAAAATAGCTTCATGACTAAGTTTATACGTTTTCGGGCCAAGAGAACAAGTATTTATCAATTTTCCACCAATATTCGATTTTTGCCCGATGTTGGTTTATCGCATACTGGCACCCTAAAATATCCTCTGTAGCTCTTAAAAATTTATGGGGCTTCTTCAATTGACGCAAATAACTAACTGTGTGGTTTACGTACATTTTTGTTCGAAGACCCGAAAATCCAAAAAAAACGTGTATTATACACTACAAGTTGAGTTGTTTTGGGGTCGTACTAGGTCACGTTTCCTTTTTTCCTGATTTTTCTGCCACATGCTCGGAATTGCTTCACGATTATCCTATGTGATTTCAGGCCTAGACAACAATTTTTAATCCGTTCTAAACCAATATTCTATTATCTTCCGATGTTAAACCGTCGCTTACCAGCATCGTAAAATGTCCTCTATAGCTTTTCAAAGTTTGTGTGGCTTCTTTAAATGACGCAAGTTACTATTTCTGTTATTAAAATACATTTTTTTTCCCGAGACCCAAAAATCCTAAAAACTGTGTGATTTACGTACATTTTTGTGTGTACATACATTTTTGTTCTAGGACCCAAAAATCCTAAAAAAACGTGTACTATACACTACAATTTGAGTTGTTTTGGGATCGTGTCGGGTCACGTTTCCTTTTCTCTCGATTTTTCTGCCACGTGCTCGGAATTAATTCAGGAGTTACATTATGTGATTTCAGAGCTACACAACAAGTATTAACCCTTTCTAAACCAATATTCGATTATCGCCCGATGTTAACCATCGCTTACCAGCACCGTAAAATATCATCTACAACTTTTCAAAGTTTGTGTGGCTTCTTTAAATGATGCAAGTTACTATTTGTGTTATATACGTATATTTTTGTTCTGGGACGCTGAAATCCCAAAAAAAACGTGTCTTATAAACGAATTAGCTTCATCAACTCGCGGGTCGTACATGGTCATGGTTACTTTTTTCCTGAGTTTTATATCACGTGTTCGGAATAGCTTTTTGACTAACCATATTCGATTTCAGGCTCTTCAAACCTTATGTTGTTTCGTCAACTCACGCAAGTAACTAACTGTGTTATTTCGTACATTTTTGTTGTGGGCCACTAAAATCCAGAAAAACGTGTATGATACATAACAATTTGACCTGTTTTGGGGTCTTACCCGGTCACGTTTCTTAATCTCCTGATTATTCTGCCACGTGTTCGAAACTGCTTCAGGAGTTACCCTTTTTGAATTTAATCCTAGACAACAGGTATTAATCCGTTTTCAACAAATATTCGATTATCATTCGATGTTAAACATTGCATACCAGCACCTTAAAATGTCTTCTATAGCTTTTCAAAGTTTGTGTGGCTTCTTTAACTGACGCAAGAAACTACATCTATTATTTATATACATTTTTGTTCCGAGACCCTAAAATCCCGAAAAAAGTGTATTATAAGCGACAATTTGAGCTATTCGGAGGTTGTGCTGGGTCACAGTTACTTTTCTCCTGATTTTTCAACCACGTGCTCGGAGTAGCTTCCGGACTATCCCTATTCGATTTCAGGCCAAGATAACAAGTATTAATCCATTTTCAACCAATATTCGATTTTCGCCCAATGTTGGTTCATCGCATACTAGCACCCTAAAATATCCTCTGTAGCTCTTCAAAGTTTATGGGGCTTCTTCAACTGACGCAAATAACAAACTGTGTGATTTATGTACATTTTTTTTCTAAGAACGAAAATCCAAAAAAAAGTGTATTTATACACTACAAGTTGAGCTGTTTTAGGGTCGTACTGGTTCACGTGTCCTTTTTTTCATGTTTTTTCTGCCACGTGCTCGGAATTGCTTCACGATTACCCTTTGTGATTTCAGGCCTAGACAACAAGTATTAATCCGTTCTAAACCAATATTCGATTATCTCCCGATGTTAACCGTCGCTTACGAGCATCGTAAAATGTCTTCTATAGCTTTTCAAAGTTTGTGTGGCTTAGTTAACAGATGCAAGTAACTATTTCTGTTATTAACATACATTTTTTTTCCAGGGACCCAAAAATCCTAAAAACTGTGTGATTTCCGTACATTTTTGTGTGATTTACATACATTTTTGTTATAGGACCCACAAATCCTAAAAAAGACGTGCATTATACACTACAATTTGAGTTGTTTTGGGGCCGTGTCAGGTCACGTTTCCTTTTCTCTCGATTTTTCTGCCACGTGCTTGGAATTAATTGAGGACTTACCCTATGTGATTTCAAGCCTAGACAACAAGTATTAACCCGTTCTAAACCAATATTTGATTATCGCCCGATGTTAACCATCGCTTACCAGCACCGTAAAATGCCATCTATAGCTTTTCAAAGTTTGTGTGGCTTCTTTAACTGACGCAAGAAACTATTTGTGTTATTTACGTATATTTTTGTATCGGGGTTCTCAAATCCCAAAAATCGTGTATTATAAACGACAATTTGAGCTGTCGGTGGTCGTATCAGGTCACGTTTACTTTTCTCCCGACTTTTCAACCACGTGCTCAGAATAGCTTCGGGAATAAACTTATTCGTTTTCGGGCCAAGATAACAAGTTTTAATTCATTTTCTACCAATATTCAATTTTCTCGCGATGTTCGTTTATCACACACCAGCACTATAAAATGTCATTTGTAACTCTTAAAAGTTTGTGTGGCTTCTTCAACTGCCGCAAGTAACTAAGTGTGTAATTTACGAACATTTTTTTTTAGACCCAAAAATACTAAAAAAACGTGTATTAAACACTACAATTTGAGCAGTTTTATGGTCATACCGGGTCATGTTTCCTTTTCTCTCGATTTTTATACCACGTGCTTGGAATAGCTTCAGAACTATCCCAATTTTATTTCGGGCCAAGAGAACAAGTATTAATCCATTTTCAACCAATATTCGATTTTCGCCCGATGGTGGTTTATCGCATACTAGCACCCTAAAATATCCTCTGTAGCTCTTCAAAGTTTATGGGGTTCTTCAACTGACGTAAATAACGAGCTATGTGATTTATGTACATTTTTGTTCTAAGACCCTAAAATCCAAAAAAACGTGTATTATACACTACAAGTTGGGCTGTTTTGAGGTGTACTGGGTCACGTTTCCTTTTTTCCTGATTTTTCTGCCACGTGCTCGGAATTGCTTCACGATTACCCTATGTGATTTCAGGCCTAGACAACAAGTAATTATCCGTTCTAAAACAATATTCAATTATCTCCCGATGTTAACTGTCGCATACCAGCACCGTAAAATGTCCTCTATAGCTTTTTAAAGTTTGTGTGGCTTAGTTAACTGATGCACGAAACTATGTTTGTTATTAACATACATTTTTTTTTCCGGGACCCAAAAATCCTCAAAACTGTGTGATTTACGTACATTTTTGTGTGAATTACATACATTTTTGTTCTAGGACCCAAAAATCCTAAAAAAAAACGTGTATTATACACTATAATTTGTGTTGTTTTGGGATCGTACCGGGTCACGTTTCCTTTTCTACCGATTTTTCTGCCACATGCTCAGAATTAATTCAGGAGTTACCCTATGTGATTTCAGGCCTAGACAACAAGTATTAACCAATTCTAAACCAATATTCGATAATCGCCCGATGTTAACCATCGCTTACCCGCACCGTAAAATATCATCTATAACTTTTCAAAGTTTGTGTGGCTTCTTTAAATGACGCAAGAAACTATTTGTGTTATTTACACATATTTTTGTATCGGGGCCCTCAAATCACGAATATCGTGTATTATAAACGACAATTTGAGCTGTTCGGTGGTCGTCTCGGGTCACGTTTACTTTTCTCCCGACTTTTCTACCACGTGCTCAGAATAGCTTCAGGACTAAGCTTATTCGTTTTCGGGCCAAGATAACAAGTATTAATTCATTTTCTACCAATATTTGATTTTCACGCGATGTTGGTTTATCGCATACCAACACCCTAAAATTTTATTTGTAACTCTTAAAAGTTTGTGTGGCTTCTTCAACTGACGCAAGTAACTAAGTGTGTAATTTACGAACATTTTTTTAGACCCCAAAATACTAAAAAACGTGTATTATACACTACAATTTGAGCAGTTTTAGGGTCATACCGGGTCATGTTTCCTTTTTTCTCAATTTTTATACCACGTGCTTGGAATAGCTTCAGAACTATCCCAATTCTATTTCAGGCCAAGAGAAAAAGTAATAATCCATTTTCAACCAATATTCGATTTTCGCCCGATGCTGGTTTATCGCATACTAGCACCCTAAAATGTCCTCTGTAGCTCTTTAAAGTTTATGGGGCTTTTTCAACTGATGCAAATAACTAACTGTGTGATTTACGTACCACTACAAGAATCAGGTCCAGTAGATTCTAATTGGATTTGAATAATTGGGATTTGTTACTCGAAGTTTCATGATTTTGAAGTATTTTTGTAGGAATTCTGATGATTTAAAATGATGAGTTGCAAAATGGGTAAATTGTATTCTCTTGAGGATTTGGTTTATTAGTAGAGTAAGTGATGTCGAATTCTTGTAAATCTTCCTGCCGACTTCATCGTGATTCTTCATATCCCTAAGAGTTCGATTTGTTTCGTTTTTGCGTGTTTTGTATAAATTTTGTTATCGTGATTTGTGAACTT